>WTXV02055264.1:0-18142 GCA_009823435.2 Nymphicus hollandicus | reverse complement strand
TGGACAGAGCCTTGGGTGATATGGTTTAGTGTGAGGTGTCCCAGCCCATGGCAGGGGGGTTGGAACTAGATGATCTTAATGTCCTTTCCAACCCTAACTATTCTATGATTCTAATATCCACCAACATATCTGCCTATTTTCCACACAAATGAAACCCAGAAACACAGGTGAGAGAACCTGGATTATTCCAGACTTGTCTTTGACCTAGGATAACTAAGTAATCAAGCCTGCAGTATGTGTTTCAGGACATACCCAATCTGCCTGTCAGCTGTCCTAGTGGTGTAAGGTAAAAAGTGGGCTTAGAATTCAAACCTTAGCTTCCAGTCCTGTGTCCTCATTTCAGTTAATTAATGTTCAGCTCTGTGTTCCTCTAGTAGAAATAATGCATAACCTTTGGCAGCTGCTCTGTAACTATTATTTTTTCAGTAGACTCAAGGCTGATTGAAGAAAATTAAGATAACATTTCAAACTCAAATAGGAAAATGGAAAATAAAACTCTTATACAAAAAAGCTTTCTTTGTTCTTAGGCATGCCCACAGAAACAACCATGGCCATTTGCTCCATGCTTATGGGAGGAATTCTTGAAAAATTTCCTAAGCTGAAAGTTTGCTTTGCACATGGAGGTAAGGAATACACCATGTGAAACACCCGTAATTCAGTTGAGCATAGTACAGTTGTATTTTCTGGCATGCTAGCTAGTGTTAACCCTAACATGCTAGGGTTACCACTTCAAGCCTGCCACCAGCTGAGTACTATTATCCCGAATAAAATAATCTGCCAAATTGGCTGCTTGTATGAACACTCCCTAGCCTGTTTCAGCCAGTGTTTGAACTGTTAACAATAGCCTTCAAGGGAAGCAAGGAGGAAGGGGAGACAGGAGATGATTTGGGGAAAGGGATAAGGAAGCAGCAGAAGGCGTTTGGGCATCACAGGAGTGAAGAAGGGTGGAAAACAGAAAGAAGCTAATGAAATGGAAAGAATTAAAAATTGCTGATGTGGAGCAATTCCTTTCTAAATAGCTAACAGTGACATCCGATCTGTTGATAAAGTGGCTTTTTTCCCTCCTGCATATTTTCAGGTGCTTTACTAAAAATTTCTTCTTGCAGGTGGAGCTTTTCCATACACAGTGGGGCGAATCTCCCATGGATTCAATGTGCGCCCTGATTTGTGTGCACTTGATAATAAAGTGGATCCAAGAAAATACCTTGGTTCATTTTACACAGACTCCCTTGTCCATGATCGTGGTGCACTAAGGCTGCTGACAAATGTAATAGGAGAGGTGAGTTTTAACGCTTCCAGAAGCAGAAGTCATTCTTTATTTAATTCCCTATGAAACAGCAAAAGGAGAAGAGAAGAAGAAAGCAGGAAGAAGATAGCATATTCACCCAGTAAAATCCGAACCTGAGCTACTATAAACTGAGGGGCTTCTGCCATGTTTATAAGGTTTTTAATATACAGTTATTAAAATGGTGTTTTTAATCAAAGAAATCATGCACTGTGAATCTTAGTTCAGTGAGGTTAGTTCCTTGTGCAAGGTCGTTCAGGATGAGACTGCAAAGTAAAGACTGCTTCATTTGGAGCCTTGTTTTCGAATGGCTTAATTTTGAAATTCAAGTGTATACTTGAGGAAATCTAATTGTATTTCCACTTGCAAAGTTATAGGCAGGAAAAAAAGAAGTCAATAATAAGTTTTTTTGTGAGGATTCTGGAAAGAATATTAAACATCATGGGGTTGTAAAAATATTTTAATTGTTAAAGAGTAAAGAAATCTTTGTAGTTTAGCAACCTGTTTAAATATGGGGTTCAGCATGGGACAGAAAAACCCAAAAACATTCCAATACTTCCTCCTCATTAGTAAATGCTCAGGAAGGAGTTGAAAATGGCCTCACTCATGCCAACTTCCAGTGGATCACTAAAAGTCAACAAGAGACCCAATATTTGTGTCTTGATCTCTGGACCTTGTGGAGTTTCTGCACTTACCAGATATCAAAAACAGAAATACAAGCTCTGACACTGACTTGCTTGTCTCAACAACTGTGTCTCTGTTTTCTGTACATGTTATAGCAATTTTTTTGGCAGTGCTAGTCCTAGTGAACACTGATGGAGAGATCTCTGTGTCTGGATTGAAGTTTTAGGCACCAGCTGGGTTACTGACACAACACTATGGCTCCAGCCCAATATTGATTTATTTTCATTTCTGTTACCAAACTCTAAATAGTAAATATATCATGGTCAACAGCCCAGGACTTCTATTTACTGTGCATTACCTTTTGAATCTAACTGTAGCTTAAAGTAACCAAGTGGCTTTAAGTAGGTTTACATTAGACGTAAAGATTTTACTGGATGTGATGTGCACTTTCATTTTACTAGACACCCAAAGACTTATGGAGTAACAGTTCAGCGCTTGCCTTCAGTTATCTCCTTTTCCGAGAAATCTTCCCAAATCTAGACCATGTTCATCCTAAGTATATTCTTGTTCTACATAGTATAGATGGATGAGTCTAGCTCTTGAATTTTAAATTGCCATGACCTTGGTAAATGAAAAGCTGTGCGACTCAGCATGGCTGAGACCCACAGATTGTTTTTCTGGTCTGATTTTGTTAAGCTGAACCATACATGTCAAGAGCCAAGCAACAGAGAAAATACAACAGGATGCCTAATCCATTGCTGGCAGACTTAACTTTTTTCTGTTTTAACTTCTGTAAAATGGGAGTCTCAGAGCAGTTCTGCTCTAGAGTAACAAGTTAGCTTTGCATCTCAAGGCTGCTCTAAGCAATGGCTGTTGTCTTTGAACCACACTTGAACTGTAACTTCTATACCTTTCTTCCTCAGAAATGACACATAGACTCTGACCCTTAATTAGCCTTTGCAAAACTGAAATTTAGTTGTTTGAGGAGAGAGAGGTTATGGACTGTAATTTGATAATCTGAAAGTCACTCGGCAATAGCCTCTCTGGTGTCTTGTGTATTTTGCCAACAGACTTCTGAAATTAAGTTCCTTAACACAATAAATTTGACCAGTGTACTACGTGGGATGTTGGTATCATCTTTAATTCTCCTCTGGGTATTTTGAGCTTAAGCAATGTGACATCAGGTAGAACCCAGTGCTGAAGAGTCATGAGTCAGATCCCAAAAATGTAAATGCTTCTACCCACTCAGGAGAACTCAAAAAAAAAAAAAAGTATATTTTCTTGCTCGTGTTCAAAGCCTAGGACATCTTATCCTTGAAAAAAACATTCACATCACATTTTCAAGCTTTACTTTATAACCATGAAGATTAAAAAGTGCCCTCTTTTACCAATGAAAGTTCATGTTCTCCCATAATACCATTTCCCTGAGTCAAATGCTTGAAAAAATGCCAAATATCTCAGTGTTCTCAGTGCAGTTGTGTATTGGCAGAAAAACACTTATAAGATGGATAAATGCTGGGCTAAAAACAATGTGACTGGGTTTTGAGGATGGCATTGTAACTTTGTAAGTTGAAGGTTTGAAATAGGACAGCTCTCCAGGGTACAGCTAAGAGCTGTGCAGGCAGGGCAGTAGTGCATGTAAAGATGTGCATAGACGTGGCTTCAGGTCCCTCAGGAACAGCCATTCCCTGGCATCAGAATGTAATGTGTTGCCTTTCAGCTTATGAATATTAAAATCCAGTGACAGCTGTGATGAGTCATATACATTTAACTTCATCCCTTCTTAGATATGGGTGCAGGTTAATTGGAGCCCATCCCAGTTCAAAGAAGCAGAAATACACATTTCTGAGAAATAATTTTGTAAGACTGCAAAATTGCTGCAATCCTTCACTCTCCAACCATGGTGAGGTAGTATGAAGTGAATAAAAATAAACACAAAACTCCTCATGATGCTAGCTATCAAAAGTGAAGAACTGCATTGATGGGGATTAAATGATTCAGTGTATATCTACAAAATCTACATCACGGTGATACCTCAAAAGCCATCACCCAGAGGTAAAACATGCTCTGGCTAGAGTTGGAGCTGAACTGGCTATAGCAATCTGCCCTTTTTTTGATATACATCCTGACAGTAGGAAAGAATGCGAGATTCAAGTCAAATACAGTTTTTACTAACATAAGAGGATGAACTCAAGCCTGATGCGCTTTGAGATTAATTTTAAGATTCAGGCCCCTATCATTGTGAAAAAAGTTCTGTTGAGTAGAAGGCTCTGATTAACTGACATTAATCAATAGCCATACACACCTTTCTGAGAAATGTGCTAATTAACATATCGAACTGTAAGTCCTCTAGAGAAAACTGTCCTTGTTGATACACTTTGGAATTATATACTACTACGACATCCATTATGCTAGGAGTATTATTTATCTGCAGAGACTTCACAGGACTTCTCTGAGGCTGGTTGCTAAAGACAGGTATTGAAATCCCTATTGTATAGGTGGGTACAAAGGTGAAGCTCAAAGAGTAGCACTAGTACTAGACAGAGCAATAATGCTGCTTCTAAATTCGTATTAAATTACAGCTCTTAATTTTACTGCTAATGAATAGATAACATGATTAGTTGTGAAACACTTTAAAGAAAAATATAATTGAAATAATATGCATTATTCCAATGAGGCCATGGGATGTCCTTCCTGTTTGGTATATAGGAGATGGAAAGAAGAACATACAAATCTTCCTGGCTTATTTAACCTTATCATAGAACCTTGACTAATAAGCAGCTGGGTTTCCTTCTCCTTTACTTACAAATACATTTTCTCAAATAAACCTTGTATGTTTATTGGTTGGGTTTCTTTTGCATATGGCATACATTTGGGTTTTGTCTCTGAAGAAAATGTTATCAGATTGAATACTATAAACAAGAGTTTATAGTATAGTATAGTATTCAGCTGCTTAAAAGTACACACATCCAAATCTATTTTGTTCAATCTACACTCAGAACTTGACCTAGTAGACAGAGGGTATAAACTCTCCTATTCATATGGCAAGACTGAATGTGTATCATCTGTTTGAATTCGGGATAAGGTTTTGTTTAGGTTTTCAGAGACTCTCCGGTGACATCTACTGGAGGTAAAAAAATTTAGAAAGCAACATATAACAAATAAGAAAACCTAATCATTTAATAAAATAACTGAATTATGTTTTCTTCATCCTATTTCAGTATTTGCAACATCCTATTTCAGTATTTGCAACTGAGTTCAAATATTATAAAATGTGCCCAAAATTATAAGTTTGACTTGAAATTCATGAGACCTTTAAAACCATTTATTTTTAATGAAACCTCTGGGTTTCAAATATTCATGTCTCCAGCAGGTGAAGCTTAAAGGAAAACAGACTTGATAAAATCAAGAGAGTTAGCAGTGTGCGCTCTCCAAGGCAGATAAAATGGGGAAATATTCCTGTATGAAAATGAACCCCTAACCACCAGGACCTATTAAGGATCTGCTTATTTGTTTTCATCTCTGATAACAAGGAATGTTTCATACAGGTTTTTATTGAATTTTCTTTTCACTGACTTGCTTTCAGAAACAAATCATGTCACATATTCTCAATACATGTTTCAAATGCACAGCTAATATCCAATGCCAGTTAAAGTCACGGACATTTTAAAAAATATAGACTTCCAAAAATATATGCAATTTTGTAAATGAGATTTTTGATTTTTTATCTGTAGCTGAATATTAATTTTTTTAATTTGTTTGTAGTAATTCTACATTGTAACATGCTTTAAGTAGTATCATATTGCAATTATTGCACCTTTCAAAGTATTGCACAAAAGATAATTGCTCTGTATTTTTTGTTACACGTTCTTCTCACATATATATAATTTTAAGTTTGTGTGTATTCAAGAATTTCAAATTCAGGAATGCAAATCCAAGCATCTTTTCTGAATTTGGTGGAGAACCTTCTGAGATTCTTAAAGAAATGTGTCAAAAACTCTCATATTCATTTTGGATTGCACACCACCGTGCAGAGCATGCAGTGAGCATGAAAAAGAACCAAAGAGTTAGTTAAGAAACAGAAAGAATAATTCTATGTATCCTTTATTGAACATTTAATTATGGAAACACTTCATCAAATTTAATCACTGCATTTTAGGCAAACTACTTGCAGAAGCAGCATGAGCCGTGTAGGAGAACAGATGCCTTTTTGTTACATTTCAAACCAGCACTGCAGTATGGAAAACCAATCTGAGGAGGAAATTACCATTTATGTTTTATTCTCCTGAGCAATATACACTCATGCTCACGGGCCTGGGATTTGCATTTTGAACCTGTCAGAATAAAAATACACAAAACTTTAGTCAGACACCACAAAAAAATGGTTAACAAGCAACCTGTACTTTTTTTCCAAACTTAAATCCAATAAAACCTTAAGTTGCCATTTTCAAGCTTTGTATTCTTCCTAATGAAAGTTGGAACCCAAAGATTATCTTCATATTAACTTTTGTAATTAATCAGCCCAGTATATACATGTAATTTCCTGTGGCTTATCATAAATTCCAGAAAAAATGTGCAACTATATTGTTTAATGTAACTATGTATGTACAACATGGTTTTTTATTGCCAGGACAAAGTTATTCTGGGGACAGATTACCCTTTTCCACTTGGGGAACTGGAACCTGGAAAATTGATTGATTCAATGGAAGATTTTGACAATAAACTGAAGGTATGATCATTACATTTGGTTTTCTTCCCCTCCTTTTAAGCCTCTGGTTTTAGACCTGAGATGAAACACTGATAAATCAGGTAGCACACTGATTTGTGCAATGAGGCCCTTTAGTCTCTTTGCAGCTGTTAATTTTAAAACACAAGTAAATTCTAAAACACAAGTAAAAGCATTTAAGTAAAATGGTAATTAAGCACACACAAACATATGTATGTGTTATGTTTTAACAGGATAAACTCACGGCTGGAAATGCTCTGGAATTTCTGGGTCTTAGCAGAAAACAATTTGAATGATTATAAAGATATTAAAGAGACCAAACTTCGGAAATAATGCTGAATCCTTCCATTTGCATGTGCAATTATACAGGTGAAAAACAAGTTTGACAAGTACATTACAGTCTAAACCAAATCCAGAACAAAAGCAAGTGTCCTGGAAATGAGTATGCACAGGTATCTCTGTGTATTTGAGGATTTAGGGTGTATTTTAAACAATTCTGAAATTCTAGCTTTCATGGAAAAAGAAAGATTTAATCTTTTGCAGTTGTAATAAAAATCTCTAAAAGATAATCAGTGTTGTGGTATTAGGACTTGATTCCCAGGAGAAAGAACAGAGAAAACTGACTTGCATCCATTACATTTGTCTTTGTTAAGCCCAATAAACAGAATTTAAAAGGATCTCAAACCAGAAGTTTTGTTGATTCCCAGTAAAATCCGACATTTGCCTTTACCCACGGATTGAGGTGGCAGTATACACACTGCAGCTCAGCACTCCAAGCACACGCACCAATGCTTCAGAAATGTTGTGATAGGATGAAAAAGGTCTGTGTGCGGACTTGTACTTTGCAGCTGCCACCTACACCACTGGCAACTTAACTCATCTGACACAATTTCAGCAATGCAGTTGAAGGTGCAGAAATAATGTATTTGTGTGGGTAATACTTTGTGCATCACTGTCAAAATAAATACTAGTGTTTAGCAACAGTATGGTTTAATGTTCCAGTCCTTAAAAAGATACTTCTTAAAAGCAAAGTTGGCTACTTTAAATGTTGAAATGTTAATGCTCTATGTAGTTGTAGTCCTACTAGAGGAATGGAAAGATTGTTTACTTTCTAGTCGATTGACTGAAATGTGTTTTCATGGTTATCCACTGAGTGCATAGGTGTCCTCCTCCTGAGAGGATTTTATACTAGTCAGCAAAATACTGATGAGCACTTAGTCTCCATTCTCATGGGACCCTTTGCTGGCTATGCGTGCTGTCACCATTCTTGTGTTGTCTTATAATGCTCCAGGAAAAATAGAATTAGACAGTATTTGGTTTTGTAGCTGTGTCCCTAACCATCCTTATGCCACAGGCTGCATCCAAAAGGTGCTGAACATCCGCAGTTTGTGCTGATAACAGCCTCTGCTGGACTACAAAGAAAGCTTTGTCCTTTTTTAATGTCAAAAAACCCACAAAAAACCAAAAACCAGACCCAAAGCCAAAATAAAACAAAAAGCAGTTTGTGCAGGTTAATTATGTTCTAGTGTGCTAGGTTTGGCTGGAGTGGAGTTAATTTTCTTCACAGTAGCTACTAGTACAGAACTATGTTTTGGATTTGTGTTGCAAACGGTGTTGATGACACAAGGATATTTTTGTTACTGCCGAGTCATGCTTACACAGAGTCATGATCTTTTCTGCTCCTCACCCCACTTCACCAGTGAGCAAAGTCGGGGTGCACAAGGAGCTGGGAGGGGACACAGCCAGGACAGCTAACCTCAACTGGCCAAAGGGGTATTCTATACCATTCAGCATCACACTCAGTACATAAAGCTGGGGGAAGTAGGAGGAAGGTGAGGGACATCTGGAGAGATGGCATTTTGTCTTCCCATGTAACAGTTACACATGATGGAGCCCTACTTTCCTGGGGATAGTTGAACACCTGCCTGCCCATGGGAAGTAGTGAATGAATTCCTTGTTTTCATTTGCTTGTGTGTGCGCAGCTTTTGCTTTACGTATTAAACTATCTTTGTATCAACTCATGAGATTTCTCACTTTTACTCTTCCCATTCTCTCCCCAACCCCACTGAAGAGGAATGAGTGAGCAGATGTGTGGGGCTTAGCTGCCAACTGGGGTTAAACCACAGCACCCGATTATTGCATTTAGATCTTTAATATATTGCTTCTCCAAATACAGTCCATAAAAGACTACTGGACATCAGAAGTTGAAGTAGTCAGCAGCTCACAGGCTTAGGCTCTGGAAATACCATGGTTTTCATGTAAGAAGAGAAGAGGACCTAGATAAAATGCTTTAACAACAGCTCTGTCTTCAGGTTCACAAGATTTCTTTTAACCTTTTTTATTTAAATATCTACATGCAAGCACTGAGCTACTGAAATGTACAATTTTCCAAACAGATTGTTCTAGTTAAATTTCAGAACTGAAGAAAGGCAACTTTATTCTCATATTCGCTCTCTTCGGCGTATTTGATTTTCACGTTTGAACAGATATATGAGGAATATACACTGTGATCCCTCCAATACATTTGAACTGGATTAATTATTCCAATTTTGTATGAACGAAACCAGTTAAGTTAGTGAGAAGGCAATATTACATCTTTGAGTACCAAGGTCTGGAACCTTTCCAATAGCAAAAACTGTATTTAATTACCTGAGCCTGTGACTGACTGGGTGATTGCAGAGCTCTGCATGGCAATTAATTAATATGCATACCCTGTATAAATAATACTCACTATGCAATAGCTAATGACATTCTACTTACTCTCAATGTATTAAGATTTTTAAGACAGGGATATATATAATCTTCCCTGCATCTTCTTTTTTCATTAACAAAGCTAACAAAATTCTAGTTATAGACAAGAATATTCTCAATACTCTTCCACCAATTTTTGAAGAAATAAAAAAACTTAAGTTGAACATCTGAAGTCCCTGAGTTTTATACAATGATTTAAACAATGAGGTAAAACAATTCATTATAAGATTATTAAAGGCACAGAAATAGGAAGGCAAAGATCAGGCCCCATTTCCAGCAGAAGTCTGTAATTAAATTTCCTCTGCACATACAAAATCTTAATGATTTACCCTTGGGAAGATAAGGACAAACAATTCATGTCTGTCCATGCTTCATTATGCAGCTCTGTATTTTATTAGCATTCTGTTGGGCCTAACTATAAGATTATAACTGCTTGTATGAAATATGCACCAAACTTGTAAAAGAACTAGTTGTAATTTTAGGTGAACAAGACCACTGCAGAGTGCTAGTGGCGAATGCTAAGCACAAGAGGGATGTCTGGAGCTCTCATTTTGATCCACGATAATCAGAACTTTAAACAACTACTAAATAGAGGCTATTTGTTTCAGCCCGCCAGACTTCTCAACGGAACACTAGCAGTTGAGGCAGACACTACAACCCAAGCAGCACCGCGGAGCTCGGCCAGGCGGCTCTCCTCACACACCTGCGCCCCAGCGCTATAAGAAACCGCTACCGAGAGCAGGGACAGACACACAAACCGCGACCCACGGCCGCTGCCGCTGCCTCTTCCGCGGTGACAGCGGGCTTCAACTTCCGAGGCACGCACCAACCACTCCGCGGCCCCACCCCAAACACGTACCGCAACAGGCCGCCAAGGGCGCGGCGTCGCAGAAGAGACCTAGTGTGGTCAGACCTGCCGGACAGGCGAAGGGCTGCGCACCAGCATCCCGCGCCGCCGCCCAGGGGTGGCTTTGCTGAAGCTCCCCCCGCAGCCATCAAACCCCCTTACCCAGCCCAGTTACAACACCGCCGCCACATCCCCCTCAGCCAGCCCGCCGGCACTCCGCAACGCAGCCAATCAGCGCCCGCAGACAGCCAGCGAAGAAGAGCCGTGAGCCATCATTTCCGGTCGCCGGAGGCCCTCCTATTGCAACGGTTGGTTACTAACCGCATCACGTGGCCGTGGGGGCGATGGCCGCCCGCCACCGCCCTGCAAGGCCACGTGACCCTCCCCTTGATCGTCCGCTCTTGCTGTACTGCCGCGAGACTCTATGGTTCAGGGCACATAGGAGGGAGGGCGGCTGCGCTAGCTCTCGCGAGAGTGGCGATGGAGGGCGGGGGTAAGGGGCCGGGAGCAGCACCGCTGCTCGCGGGCGGGGCCGCGGAGGGAGGGGGAGGAAGTGTCATGGCGGCGGCGGGTTCGAGCGGGGTTTCGTCGGCGCGGGGCGGCGGTGGTTCCTCGGCGGCGTCGCGCTGGTTCTTCAGCCGTGAGCAGCTGGAGAACACGCCGTCGCGGCGCTGCGGCGTGGAGGCCGACAAGGAGCTCTCGTACCGGCAGCAGGCGGCCAACCTCATTCAAGACATGGGCCAGCGCCTCAACGTGTATCCGAGCAGGGCCTGTGGGGCGGCAGGGCCGGGCGGGAGCGGGCCGCGAGCCTCGCTGAGGGAAGCGAGGAGCCGGCGTAGCTGCGGGGTTCCCTTCCCGGCCGAGTGGGCACCCTCCTTCCCCGGGACTCTCCCCGCTTCTTCGGCAGCCCTTGAACGGCGCTCTCGTGGGATGGAGCCGCGGCCGTGAGGCACAGAATGGGAGGAGGAGCCTCGCCGAGCCCCCGCTTCGCCGCCTTTGTCGGCGTGTGAGGGAGGCTGGGGTCAAGGCTGGCCACGCAGGCGGCGGGTCCGCGCCGAGCCTTCTGGCTGCCTTCATGTCGGTAGCTGCCGATATAGGCACTTCTGAAGTACATCCCGGTTGATTGCAGTCTCGTTTTCCTTCAGATGGGCATCTCCTCGTTAGCCATTCTTAAATTTGTGATTTATGATTTATGAGGAAAAAAGATCAGCGTAAGACTAAAACCTCAAATACCTACTGAAATAGTTGAATTGGAACAAAGCAAGAGCACTCGAGACAGTATTTCAGTATATGTCGCCCAGTGAGGAGTTTCCATTCAATAGGATTATTTTCATTCAGTGAGTTAATAGCAGTTAAGTTCTGAAGTGTCATGTCCTTAATTCATTTTCAGCTGAAGCCTGTATGTTGAAAGTAGTGATTGATGTAGGAAGTGCATCACTTTCAGTCCTTGTATACAATTTTCTTAATATGAATATGTAGTTTTTCCTTAATTTGATCTTCCAGATCTCAGCTTACGATAAACACTGCAATTGTTTACATGCACAGGTTTTATATGCATCATTCCTTTACAAAATTTAACCGAAATGTAAGTATGATTTTACATGTGGTAATAATACACACATAATTTTGGCAGTCTAACTGACAAATGTTATGTTCCTTTGCTGGATTGTAAAGTTTGGTCTGTTTATAGGAATTCTTGCTTCATGTTGGTGGTTTAGAAGGAATAATGATACTTCTTTTCAACTGTGAATTATTTTAACTGGTGGCAATTAGATTGTACCTTCTGCCACCAAAATGAAAAAGTAGGCACCAGCAGCAAATAGATTTGGATGTGTGGAGAATTCATTGAGTTGCTTTGAATCTGGCTAGTGCTCATGTGCTGTAGTTTGGAAGGCTAATGTGTAGGAACACACATTTTTGTTAATGAAGCCAGGGGTAGTGCGAGCATGGTGTGTCAGACAATTATAATATGGTTAAGTATAGATCCATATGGGTTATGTATCTGGTCTTGAAAAATGGTGTGAATTCATTTAACCAGTCTAGACTTAAGTGGTATGATGATAAATCATGCTAGACAAGAAAGATCTTTAAATCTGATGAGACAATGCTAGCTCTCCTGGTTTTAACTAATTAACTAGATATGCTGAATCTGAACACAGAATGTGTTAGAAAGAGCTGAGTCCTTCAGTAAAAATGCTGCCTGTAATTGAGGGGCTTTGTGACAGGTGTGGAACTTGAGGCAACCAGCTTGAAAATTTCAGGGCTTTTTTTTTTTTTTTTATGGCCAGTATTGGATGTGATAGTTAGAAAACTGATAATATTCTAGGGATTCCTGTGGGTTTGTTATGGGTTTTGGTTTTGGGGTTTTTAGTACTTTTAGTCAATATTTTATACTGAATTTGCAAGAACAGTTAATAACAGTGGTGGTCTATCACTAAGTGGTGAGGATGAGTTTTCTGAGATCTTGACTTTTCACAGGTTGAGACTGTGACAGATGTGGTCTAGTCCAGACCAGACCTCTGTCTGTCAAGGGGTAGAATCATGTAGATCTTGCACTGTCTTGAAATTTGGGCAGGTCCAGAGTGGGTTACAGTGTTAATCACTCTCTTGTCTCGCAAGAAGTTGCTAATCGCTGTTGGCTGAGCAGATGGACGTCTTATTTATTCCCTAAAATAGTTTTCTAGTTTTAGAGCAAGAGTAACGCACATGAGGATCAAGTTCCAGCATGCTTTGTGGTGGAATATGCTCTTTGAAAGTGTTTCTGTAATATATCAAGTGAAGGCAGTAAGGCAGTTGTTCCGTCTCTGCTCCCTCTGTGTACCGGCCCATGTAGCAGGAACCTGTAGCCAGTGGAAGAGGATCAGGTGAGGCATCCAAAGTTTTCTGTGCCTGTGGATGTTTTGCAGACGTGATACAAGCAGAGCTGGTTGGAGTGAAGAGCTCACTCTGTGTAGAGCTGCTGTAGCTGGGACTTGTGTTAGATGCGTTGCCTGATAGGTTACTATTTGTACTGTCATCTGGGAATCTATGGTATAGTTGGGTAGCAAGAAGCTTAATCTGCTCTGTTTGGGTTTTCACAAGACACTGGAAAACGCTGGTCACTTGGAACTGGAAGCACAGTAGTATTTGGATACATAGTGCCCTTGTTATGAAAAGTCTGCCTCAAGTTACATTTATGAATCTTAAAATTCACAAGTAAGCTATGTAATCGCTGAGTGCCATAGAAACTGCAGCTATTACAAGAGAAGGAAAGTATATTGGTAAGTTAATTCTTAGGTAATACTATTAAAATATGATGAAGGCAAGTGTACTGCAAGTTAGCACTTGGTGGTACAGATTCCTGCTGAATTACTTTGTGTAATTCTTCATGAGTGTTAGGGCCAGACAGCAGCTTTGTGTGTGTACTGATGGGCAAATGCATGTTCTTATTTTTCTATAGGGTAAAGAGGAGTGGTCTTAAAGTGAATGTGAGTCACTTTTAAAACCATCTGGTGGGCCCTCTGTAGAGAAAGCAAAAGCCAAGGAGTGTAATAAATACTTCATATCAAATCTCCAGAGCACTTGGCAAGCTAAAAAATGTTAACGCTATTCATCCACTGCAAGAAGAAACTAATCTTTAGAAATTAAATAGTAGGGTACTGGAAGTCTTGAATTAAGACCTAGCTAAAATTTTTGACAGTATATGGAGTATATCTAATATTTCTTTGCTGTGTGCATGCAATGATGTTTATCCATGGCAAGAAGGAATCTGAAGGCTGGGGCTAGAAAATCAGATGGCCATTAGTCAGAATGCCTTATGACGGCCAGCTGAAAAAATACAGCCTTTGTTTTCTTGCTTTATTGGTAGGTTAATGTTCTTAGGCAAGTAATAAACACTTGCATGTGTAATTGCTGGGTCATACAAATACACACGTGTCTTACATGTAAGTCACGTGCACTTAATTGTTAATAAACAGGTCTTCTAGTGGAAAGGTATTTACTTAATAGCTGTTTTCTAATTCTTTATTTTTTTTAATTTGGTGTTATTGCTAAACCATTTTACAGGCTTTCAAGATTTTGAGTCAACTGTGAATAGGCAACAGAATTCCCAACAGCATCTTCAATCTGTAGAACCGCAGGGGTGCACATAGCAGTTAATGTAGTCTGGGTTCATTCTGAATGTATTACATTTACTGCTTTAATGACCGAATATCCCTATTTTTGCAGAGTTACTGTGGGCAAGCAAGCAGCTTTTGAATTGCAGTGGGCTATCTACTAAGTGCATGCATTTAGGTGCAAAGAAGAATGTACTGAGGTTTTGATGTTGCAATCAAAGCAGGTTAAGACCTTGCAAGGTTGCGGTTCCCCAGTAATAGGGTGGAAACTTGCTTTACTGATTCTAGTAAGCAGAGTTGGGTGCCCTGACTACTCATTTTCCCTCGCCATGCAAATGACATTTCAGGAACTATTGTGAATTTTGTCAGCAGTAGTACAGATCTTTATTTCTACATTACTGTTGACCAGGGCATACTGACTTTGGTTCACTGAGTATAAAGTTAGTCAGTACAAATATCGGGGTGGGGAGGGAGCTTGCTAGCTGTTTATGGGAAATCCTAGCCTAACTTAGACTTTAAGATATCTTGAAAATTCAAATTCCTCTGGAAATACTGTTTCCATAGTACTTAGTGTGTTTGATGCTCTTCAATAGCAAATACCTCTTTTAGAGTCTTATTCTTCAGTACACTATGATTTGAAGAGCAGAGAAGGGGGAAAAATCCTTGGTATGCTGGAAATGAGAGGTAAGGCATCCAAATGGTAGCTGTATTTTTAAATATAATCTTTAGAAATGCCCTGTGGAATACCAAACAACCAGTTGAAAATACACTTGTTGATCTCAAGGTGGTTTTTGTATGACGTGCAGTGGAACTTTATAAAGTGCCTAAAGAAGGCTGCAGGAGGCATTTTTTCCCTGAAGTGCAAAGGTAGGTGGGTTGTGTGGAGGGTTATTTTGTTTATATCCTGTCTCTTGTTCCCTGTCCAGACTGCAGTATTGAACAGTTGACTTTGCAGTTGTGCAAAGTTCTTAAAACTTTCAAAATACACCCCAAGTTTTAGTGAGGCTGTTCTGGGCACTTCAGGTCTGGTTTTGATCTTGCAATTTAACATAGTTGTTGGTTTTATGCAGTGTGAGCTCCTGGCTATAATTAAAAAAAAAAACAAAAAACCCAACCTTGCAACTCTTTGTTCACACGTGAAAACGTGTATCATAGACTGGAACCACTTAATACATTAATCTAATTTGTATCAAGTCTAAAAACCTACTAATATTGGTGTTAAAAGGGAGAGGGAGTTCACAGAAAACATGTGCTGCAGCTGTATTCTGAGATTATTCCGAATGCCTTCATTATAACAACACTTTTTATAATATGTCTTGTACTTTTTAAGTAAAAAAGGACTTGTATCGCACCATTAGAACTTGCTGTATAATGCTCTTGGACAGTGATAATAAGGCTCTTATGTTTTGGTTTTTCTGTTTCAGTGGGACTTGGTTTCTGCAGTTCTCAGCTAGTAAAAAACTGGGATTTCATAAATCACATTTGATTTGCTGAAGATATTTCTCAAGCTTAAAGTATTTTGGGTGCATGGTAGATAACTTCTTTGAATTATTTAGGTTTATGTCAAATGCAGATGCTTATATATAGGAAGCTTACAGTTTTGTCAAGTCTGTGTCTTTAATTTTACTACTTTATTCCGTTTTGCTTTTTCTGCTATTTTTGAGAATTGGAAAGGAATGAAAGCATTTGAGTAACTTTGCCAGTTGTACACTTAGCAGGTGTGCTGTCTTCACTGAGGACTGTATGCATGACAAATCTGAAATTTTATTAGTATGTCTATTTTCCTGAATAAATGCTATGGAAGACAAAAATAGTGACCTAACCTGGGAATGAGAACCCTCGTCCTAGACAAGACAGAGACCTGAAATTCTTTGGCCAGAAGCCAATGCTTTTTGCTTTTTTTTTGTTTGTTTTTTTGGGTTTTTTTTTTTTGGTTTTTTTTTTGTTTTGTTTATGGAAATAGACAATTTGGGTGCACAAAGATTTCTGATGAACCAGACTAAAGTGTCAGTTAATCAGTTTGATTTAAATCAGCCTCCAAAACTGTGCTTTATGTAAGTTCTTGGAGATCAGGAATTGAGTGGAGACTTATTGGCCAGAATGGATCTGTTTTGGTAAATTAGAAGATAACCTGAAGTCAGTCTGATGAGGAAGGTGCTTTTTTGGAATGAAGTAAAACTTCATTGTAGTCAGACATATAATAATAGTGAGAGAGAATTTGCCAATGATTTCATTGTGCAGGTACTGATGGCTTGCTTCAAAGAATGTCTCTGTGAAATGGAAGTATTTCTAGGCATGGTAATTGTTGGAAGTTGATTTTTCAGAAAGGTAAATTGTGAAAATTCCATGTATGTGTAACTATACCCACAAGCTACATAGAAAGAGACCTTTTGTTAGGATGTGTTTGAATTAAACTTGCACACAAAGCTAGAGCTGTAGGCTCTGAATACAGGTACTTGGGTGTGATGCTTGGTGGGGATGGTAGGACTAGAGAGATGGGAAGAACAGCACTCACAGTGCAGTTGGTTTCTATATTGTGTCTTAGTTTTCAGTCCATGGTGGTCAGCCTCATAGTTTAAAAAAATAAAATTGAACCAGTTCTAGTCTCTCTGGTGCGCTCCATTAATACCTCTGCCTCCTTGTTTCTATCCATCATCCTCTTATTAAACTTGTTTGTTCATAATTGTTGATTCTTAAACATTCCCAGTTTCCTTTCCTGTCTGTCATTCATGTTTCTCTGGCTTCCTGGCTCCGTCTCCTAGTCTGTTTTTTCCCAGAAACTCAGGATTATGTCTGAGAAACTAATCCTTCCTCTTAGGCTGGCCCTGGTGCAGGAGGTGGTGGCCTCAGACACCTTCCTCAGTTATGCCTGCCCTAAGTCATTGAAGCACACTGGGCTTAGGTGGATGAAACAAATATAAATGAGAGAGGTTTGCATTGGGTTTTGCATTACTGGGCTGAAGCAAGGTTCGTCTGCTCTGTGAAATACCCTTTATATGGCCTGCATATGTTGCACATTGCTTCATACATGTGTGTGCTACTGTGTATCATCTGCATCTTCTGGGACTTCAGAGCTGTTAATACTGTAGCTTTTTGAACTCCTGAAAGTCTTTTGTCACATTTAGTGTTCAGAAGTGTATCTCCCAGCATAAGTGAGACTTATTTCAAATAATATGTCCCTAGCAGAGGGAATTTCTCCCAGAATTTCACATAGGTACTTCAGGTGTTGTGGATAGGGACTTCTCAAAAATCAGAAGTCTTAAATGACAGTGTTAATATGGCATTGTTCATCAACACCTGACCTCAGGTTTTCATTTAATTCATTGGTAAAGCTTAAGTTACAAGCTTCTTGAAAACAAACCAATTCTTTTGTCTCCTTTATGGAAGAATTTATTCCCTGTGACTTGGTTTAGGTGGTTTAGTATATTTTAGCATACTAGATTTCTTCATGGCATATTTCTTAGCGTCAAAGGGTATCACCTTCCCAGGGTGTCAGTTTTCCTCTAGTCTGCTGACTTAAAAGTTTTACCTAAGATCCAAGTGGCAAAAAGTACTCCCTTAATACATTTGAAAGCTCCAGAAGTGTCATTAGTTACATGGTCAATGCTAATTTGCTGCAGTTTTTCAGATGTTGCAGATTTTCATACCAAATGTTTAATTTTGGCATAGCAAAGGGCTGCTTGCTGGCTTGCTGACCCGCCCCACTCTCCACCTCCCCCCCCCAAAAAAAATCCCACCCCCGGGGGAGGTTTGCCTTCGATTACGTTTAAACTAGGTCTGTTTGGGCATTGAAAGGGCAATCCCGGACCTGCCGG
>WTXV02055263.1:0-14204 GCA_009823435.2 Nymphicus hollandicus | reverse complement strand
TGTGTTATACCTTAGTTACCGGCACTGTTCTTATCTCAACCCCGGGGAGTTACATTCTTTCCATTCTCCTCCCCAGGTGGGGAGGGGGAGTGAGCGAGCGGCTGCATGGTTTGGAGTTACCAGCTAGGCTTAAACCATGACAGTGGGAAAGGTATTACTTAATGCTATGAAGTATGCAAGTTTTCTTAATATGATGGATGGCAAAAATGTGGGTGTTTAATGAGAGACAACTAGTTTCCTAAAAAGTAAAATAAAAAATGCTATGGGTGCTTACATCAACAAATATGAAAAATCATGCATGGATTTTTAAAAAAGTTTGCCTTTTTCATTTAAAATCATAGAAAAGAAAGCTGACAGGACATACAATGTGGGAGGGAAAGAGTTATTGACTGAGAGATGCAGATCACAGAGAGAGATGAAAGAAAATTTATATGGAGAATTTTCCATGATAGATTGGGTAGTTGACTACATGTTATATATGCATAAATAAATAGTGTGTGAAAAGAAATGGTAGTCTGAATTGCATGTCCCTGTGAGAATGACATGTTATCTTCTGTTTCAAAATATTACTTACTCCCAAGGATATATTCCAAGGATAATTCAATCAAAGCTTAGTTAATGCATGATGGCAACTGTAAATAGAGAAAATAGGAAGAGAGAATTATAATTAAAGTATTTGGAGGAAAAAAAAAGGAAAAAATCAAAGTTCAAAATAATGATAAACTTAGAGGGGTGGGATGGGGAACGGAGTCTGTGTGGTGTTTATTTAGCAGTGCACACCTCTTGTAAGGACTGATGTGTGAGCACTGAACAGGAGGGAACTCAAATATGTGGCAGTGAGACAGACAAGAATTGTGAGCAATGGGAACCAAATTTAATTGCAGTACAGGTAACTGAAATCACACAGATCAACAGCATGTGACAGGAGAGTGGGGAGTGGCTCCATAGAAGATGACACCTGCATGTCTTAGCACTTTAAAGGGTGAGTCTTACATTATTTCACATATTTTCATCCAGTCTAGACTAAAAGGAGGGAGAAGTTGACAGGAAAGTAGAAGGAAGTAGATGCCACAAGTGGCCCCAACAAATATTTATAGAGACGATATATATTTGCACTAAAACAATCCCCAAGATTTATCCTTTCTGGGCAGCATGAAAGAAAACATCTGTTTCAGAGAGCACAGAGGCTTTGCATTCACAAGATGTTCAATCTTTTATGCGCAATTTGGTCTTTTATGCATATTCTGAGACATTTATTGTGGTGCTTCACATAAACTGTGCCTCCCTTGTGGAAGCTAGCATTGGGGTAGGTTTTTGGAAGACAGTAGCCATTACAGTGGTAATTTGAGCTGGGACAGAGTAATGGCACCACATTATGAACCAATAATGGGATACTAATGTTTGTAGTATGCTCTTGCAGTGCATAATAATGAAGGGAAAGTATAAGTTTAAAATCAATCCTTAATTAGGTGGATGACTTTCTGATTCTGACAAACACTTAAACTTGCCCAGAACTACAGCACTGACTCACAGTGTGTGCCGTATTTCTGCCTTAGGATGCATGCAGGTCCCTACCAAGCAGTATTGCAGGGCCTGTTTGCTTTAGCTTTTATTGAATTAAGCCACCTCTGAGTAGCTTTTCCAGTCCCTTTGCATAGTTTTATTCCTGTAGCACCAGTGATCTTATGCCATTTGGCAGCACCCACTGCTGCAGTGAACATGTCATGATTTCAGCAGAGTGAGAAAGGCAACAAAAAGGGAAAATGATGACATTTTTGGAGCAGTCGGCTTACTTTAGATCAGTGTGAGGAAACAGACACAGCTGATGAAAATATTTCAGTAAATATACTCTAACATTTCAGGTGGCACAGGCTGTGAACCTTCCCAGCATGTGTAAAGGCTGGCTACCAGACACCTTGTGTGGGGAGGACAGTGTTTATATCAGCCTGTTGCATTAGATCCAGTGTGAATGGCACCCATAGGGAATGCTGTGGATGCAGCAATTTTCTTCAGGCCTGGAAGGCCTGAATATCATGTGTTAGTCATTTTTGGGTGAGGAATTGATAAATTTAAGCAAACACATGCAATGCTTGAGTCTGCAACAGAACTTACACACTGGCCCAAATTCTCTTCTGCTGCACAGTGGTATGAGTTGGAGTTTACAGTCACATAAACAGAGAGTGAAGTTGGGCTCCTCAAAGCTAAACTGCAGAATCTCTTTTTTATCTCTGTGTTTGTTGTTCTGTTTTAATAACCTAATTATATATTTATTTAAGAACAATGTGTAAGACCTCTGCGGCTGCCCTCAGGTTCAGCCGTACCAGATTCATAGTCCATTAAGCTAAATGTCCCTGCTATTTTTGCTAATTTTATAGATGTGGTATAAAGGCTAGGGAATTCTGCTAAATATCTAAGAAACACATTAAAATCTGAAGAGCACAGATATTGTTTATAGAGCACATTCATCAGTCAGTGTCTTCAAACATCTGTGACAGCTGACAGACTGCTTGGCAGGCAAAGGAGCAGCAGAAAGAAAACTGTCCATTTGGCATCTCCTGTTTTAAATGCTTATATTGGGAACTCATTCATTCAAAATATTATTTGACACCCCCCTGTTGAAGCCTTTGGGTCTTCCTAGAAATGAATGGAAACTGATTTAAAAGGTAATCTCCATGGGGTAGGAATTATAATATAAATTATTTGTATTTTCCTAGAGAGGCATTACCTTCCTCTCAGAATATATATTTATTATCAATCCCTCCTCAGTTTGTTATTTATTACATGTCAGATCAACCAAGTCAATTTTTTAATGTCCAGTCATGACTTTAGGTCATTTAATTTAGGGCAATTAAGTTGCTAGAAATTTCAGCACATTCCAGGTCAATTCATTAAGTTTTGTCATTCTGAAGTTTAAATTTAACACTTTTCTGCTGAATTACAACTCTAATTAATTATCTTCTATGCTACTCATCAAAAGGACTCTTCTTCTCCTGTCTTAACCTGATAATAAATGGCAGTGTTTATGAAGAGGAATGTGCCAGATTCTCATTTGCACTAAGGCTCTTCACAAGAAATGACAGTAAAAGAGGACTAATAGGGGTGTAAGATGTTTGTCTCCAGTTTTAAAGACCCCTCTCTACTGATATAATGGACAGTTATTTTGACATTGTCTAAATTAGCAAAGATCTAAGATTTTGTGTGCAGAGAAGCAAATAGGCAACGAATGACAAATGCTAGTTCTAGGATTTAGAACCCGTTATGTGTATACATACCATTTTTTGTTTGCTACACTGTTCATATATTACAAGTGGAAGAGATTTTTTTCTCAGTATCCCTAGAGACATACCTAACTCTCCCTGTTGATAAAGACATTTTAAGGTTCTTTATTTTTCTTCTACCAGGTCAATTATTTTTAAAAGCCAGTCTTAGCAGCTACATAAATAGAAAGGGGGTGGGGGAATGACAGACAATGGAGAATGGGGTTATTTTTTTGTTTGTTTCTCTGACAAGCAGGTATTTCCAGAAGCATGTTGTCCTCTGGACTCTGTTCTGGAAGAAGAGTTATATTTTGTGGGAGATTGCTTTCAATAGACAGAGTCACAGCTTCATTCCTGTCCTGTATTAGTTAAAGCATATAACCTTTTTGTCCTGAACAAAATTATCATGAGCTGTTTTGAACGCAGGAAAGGGGAAATGAGTGGTAAGCAGAACTGTCCAGGGCAGGTATTTGCGCAGCTTCTATTCCTTCACCTGAAAAAAATAGAAAAACTACAGGAAAGGCATTACTTTTAATCAACCACAATTGTAAAATGACAGCGGCATTGTTGCTGTTCCTACATTTTTGTGACTATTTCTTTTTTTTTTCTTTAGCATTCCAGTCTTATTTTTCTTCCTAAGAATACATCTAGTTGAACAGCTCCCATATGCGTATGCTGTCAGGGACTGTGAGGGCCCTGGGGAGCAGCAGCGCAGGACCTGGCAGCCAGGGGTTCATAAAGAGGCAGACTGGCAGCTTTGGTTACAATTCAGACATGCCAGACATTTGTTAAACTGTAACTCGTCTGCCACCTAAACATCCAGGTACCTGCCCATTCATCATCACCTAACTGCCCAAATGCCTCCAACCTGAGCACACACCAAATGGTTACACCCCAGGGCTTCTACCCAGGAACAGTCTCCAGCTCATCCAGCAGAACAACTGGACAGTCACATCTGCCACGTCCTGGAACCCCTTTGCTGCTCCAGTTTTCCCCAAAAGCCTTTCTTTTAATGAGGTGAAGGACAAAACTGTTGTGCTGTTGGGGTGATGCTGGAGCTGAGCAGTCGCTCCTCATCACAGATCCATATCTGTTGCACAGAACTGCTGCAATGCAATCAATCGAAAGGCAGCTGATGAAGAAAGTACTGTGAGCAAAAGGGAAAGGAGGGGAAAGGGAAGGCCTGTGGCTGGGAGGCAATGATCAGTTCTGGGCCAGACAAGGTTGGCAGAACTCAGAAATGCCTCTCCCAATTTCCCTATTATTCAACCTAATTTCCTTCTGAAGGCATGTTTCTACCCTCTGCCACTTGCAAGGGAAGAAACCAACATGTCACCTATTCTACCCCCATCATCCACCTACTGAGCAGTTGCTGCTTATTTTCAAGCCCATGATTCCAGCCTCGAACTCCCTCTCATGACAAAAGGCACAGAAGTTTGTCTGGCTTCCTCCCAGTGAATCTGCTGATGATTCCAACCTTATCCCAGGAAAAACATGTTCTCTGAGCACACTGAACCTGCTTTTTCTGCCTTCAGGACCCTCTGCAGCCACTCTTCCCACCCGGTGTCACAGCAGTGCAGTGAGAGCCCAGACTCTCCTGGTGCTGGGGGCTGTAAGCATTTTCCTCTTGTAGCTCTATACCCTGCCAATTCAGGAGAAGCTGACACCAGCTTATTGCCATCACCACCACCTGTGCTCTGCTTGGTGAGGAACCACACATATGCAGGCTCCTATCTGTCTATACAGACATGGTTTAAGACTCCTTCTCTGGGGCAGCACCTCAGAAACTAGTTGCATCTTGGGTGAGTGTTGCGTGGTTGGTACAAGCTGCTGTGTGACCTTCCATTGCCCGTTCTGCACTTCCCACTAGCTCTGTCTTATTTTTATTCAAGGAGAGACAAAGTTGGCTGCCAGCCCGGATTTGCAGCTGGTGTCTCTGGAAGAAAGCTTACAGAAGGAAAAAATCCACAAACCAATAAACAAAATAACCCAAATTCCATGCTGAATTTGCAGACTATGCAGTTGGCATCATTCAAACATATAAGACACTGGAGATCCAGAAGGAGGTTAAGGCTGTGGCTACTTTCTTTTATGGTGGGGAAAACAGCAGTAGTGATTCTCCTCCTGTGGTGTCCAATAAACTGAGAATTCCAGGTGGAGGCAATGCTTTTAGTTACATGGCTCTGCTGTGCAGTGCAGGAGTTAGACCCTGAAAAGAAGGAATAAAATAGGAATTTACTGATGTCTTACAGAGAATACACTATGCCACTGCCAGAAAATATCCCCACTGCCACAGATAAGTAGCTCTCTCTTTAAAAAAAAAAAAAAAAAAAAAAAAAGCTAAAGATAGCAGCTTGTTTTCCCACCTGTATTGTATACAAAGCAGCAGAGCATAGAAGGTACAGAAAGGGTGATTCTGCAATGAGGTGAATACACCTTTTCTACAATTCAGCATTGTGCTTGGTAATATAAGTGGACTTGGATATGTTAAACATTGCAACAATTCAAGGCAGTGATGGGCCAGCAAATTATTTCTGACAGGTACCTTCCACAAACGCTGAGTAGTCCCTTTTCAGGGTTGCCTTTAAGGGGCTTTGGGTGCAATGTCCTATGCAGTCAGTGCGCAAAGAAGTGCTTTCCATCCACCTACCCCAGTACTTCTGCTGTAGCAGAAGTAGATGGAGTTACTTACAGAATTCAGCTGTGTGGCATTAAGCTGAATAGACCTTGCCTTGAGCCTCTGGAAAGGTCTGAGGCTCCATTCTTAGAGATAACTGAGCTTGTAAACTGCTAAACATTCATTTGTTTAACCACTCCTTCTGAGAAAGATGATGCTCTTCCAGCTGTCATCCTTCCATGAGGTAAGATCTCATGGCTACCAGATACATCAGAATATTGCTCTGCACTGCTAGGACTTGAACAGATGAGAAGCTTAAGGGCTCAATTTGAAGGCATTAATCCTGCAATTGGATACCTGTGGGCAAGAACCCCATTCATACCAACAGACTTTGCCCAACTATAGAGTCTTGCTTAAACATTAGTTTGCAGCACGGGAGCCTATGAAAAAACCATCCTCATCCATTCAGGAGCTTTCCTGCTTTGTGACACATGATGAAACTTCTCAGCTATCAGAAGAAAACTTAGCTGCCAACCAGAATGTTCAATACGGGAATAGGTTGTATGTAAGTGCTTTTTTCCCCCTATTTTTCATTTGCATGATACGATTTTTTTAGTTAGTTGATCACACAGTTGATGAGCAAACAATAGATCAAAATATTTGATAAATCTTAAAAATGTGAAAGAGTCAAAGAGGAAGATGGGTAATTAGGAAAATTTGGTGCAGAAAAAAATGGACTAGACACAACTTGATTTAACTCACAAGGAGTTTCATTGATTTAAACCAAAAGAGTATGAAGAGATTGTGATCTTACTCCACACTGTAATAAAGTTTAAACAGAATCATTCTAAGGAATACTAATAGAAATTACAGAGAACAACTAATTTTTGCACTTATGTTATATTTATTTCAGCAGCCTCAGTTCTTGTTTTGCCATTTTTAATTGTCTTGGGGCAGGAGACAAGTCTATATACTTAAGTGTAAAGCATTAACCACGCTTCTCATGCAAAATAAATTAAAAAAATGAATTATAATAGGCATTCTGGAATATTAAATAAAGCAGCACTTGCGTACTGCATCAATAATAATTCTTACTGTATATCCTTGAGTGACTGAGGCACCAGCAGGGAGGAAGAGAAAGAAATAACACATCTTCAGAGCTGGGAGGAAGCAGCAATCAGTCACATAAACACATGTAGAGGCTTAAAACCCTGGTATCTTACGGGCTGAAAATAATCCTTTAATTTTTGCAGAAAAAAGTAGATATGATAATTCTGGACATGGGTCCTGCATAATATGGCAGTTTTACTGAGATCTTCTGAAGTCAAGTTCAGGATGGGATGTGGCACACATCCAAAACCATAATTCCTAGGAGCAGTATATTCCACTTGTACCATTGTTAAGGCATGATCTACGAAATTCCATCTGTGTTTTCTAAGATGGGGTTATTGATGGTGTTCAGGAGATGAGGCCCTTGATGGCTGGCTGCTATGAAATCCAGCAGGATCTCAGCTCCTAAACATCAGCTAGGAACTATTCAATAATCTGAGAGCTCCAGTCCACAGGTTGTCTGTCCATTAGCAAACAATCAAGGTAATCATGCAGGGAAGATTAAAGTACCTAAAGATCTCACTCCCCTCCAGGTACTTGGAGATGGAAGAAAACCACTCAAATCACTTTCAAAGCCATGAAGAAGTTTTTTGTCCTATTCTTGATTTGGTTTCCCTCTCTTCACCCCATGACGGCTTCACTGTGTGTAGACTTACAGAGGGACACAGAAGGCTTTGGAAAACTTCTGTAGGTATTCAGAAGCACTGATGTACAGCTAATTTATTAGAAGCTTGTATGTGTAAGAGTTCATTTCTGTACCCCACAGAGCAGCAACATTGCTTACCTCCTGCTGGGATGCCTATCACAGACTGACTGTTTACCACAGTGTGAGAGTAAGACAGACTCACAAGGAGTATTAAAACATAGCTCTTGTCAGGCAAACTTGATTATTCCTTTCAATAAGCACTAAAGAATTAGTGGATGAAGGGAATGGGACAGTATAATAATTTCTGATTTCAATTTCAAGAAACCCTACTTGTAAAATTAATTAAAATTGACTTGGAGTGGAAGTGGAAAGCTGTGGTTAAAGATTATTGATATGGCCTATTCAGATGTGGGAAAGGGCATAGGGATCACAGCAGAGACAACATGAGTTTTTCAGAGACAGAAAAAGTTACACGCCCAAGTTTCAGTAAATCCTAAATGGAATTAGGGATCTGAATCTCTCACCTGTGTGCTTTTGAAAATCTCTCATTTATGTTTTATTTGCCATCTTCTTTAATTATCTAAGATGAAATAAGTGGGATGTTCATGAAATTCAGTTTAAAAAAGAAAAAAAAAAAAGAGACATGAATAAATAGAAACACAGAGGAAGGTAAAATATGACTGAATTTTTGAAGTGGTATGGTTAGAAATAATTGAAAATCTGTGCTGTGTATTTCTAGGGGGATGAAGTAATCAGGAGAAAGACAAGTGACGTGACATAAGTTTGCAATATAAGGAGGCAGTAACAAAGAACATGCAATAATTAATTCTATATATGGAAACAAACCATCAAAGTGCAGGAAGGGAATAACCTTTTTTTTCTAACTCTGTCTTTTCATTAGTGACCAAAACTAGAATATGTGCATTTGCGGGTATCTCTTTCTCAAAAGAACATTGAACAGTTGGAAGAAGTTAAAGAAGAGTCACAAGACATGTTTTAAAAGAGAGACCTACACTCATCAGGGAATTTTCAGGTTATTATTCACATAAATTTAGTAACCAGTCACAAAAATAGAAGCCAAGCCTACTTTTTCTCCAGGGACCAGGAAGATGCTACTTAATTTCTCCACGAGGACATTTGGGACTAGCATCATAGAACCTGTGAAAGAACAAATGTTTTTACCCAAAGACTAGGCTTAGTTCTGCAAGATGGTGAAACCAAGCTTTCCCTTCAGAAAGAGTATGCAAAGGCTCCTCATCCCTCCCTGTCCAAAGATAGAAGCACTGCATGCCATGTCCTGGAGGCGTTGGGGCTACTAACCCTTTGGGATGCTTCCAAATCCACAGTGGCATGGATGACTATTTTTAAACCCTATCTTCTAAAACCTAATTTCTTGACTGTATGGCCACTGTTCAACAGTGGTGACTGAGGTGACTACTGATGTGACACTCAGTAGTCACCCCAATTGCTGATGTCAGAAGCTTACTAACGTAGTTTAAATCAAGTGTAGGTATAAATCAGAACAATTCAGGGCCGAAGTGTTCGTGACTGTTTTGTGCCACATTTAATCTAATGCTACCTTTGACAGACAAATGACACTGCAGAAAACACACAATTCATCTAAATAGGAAGAGAAAAAGAAAACAAAACCAAAATCTTTTTAGGGTAATTGATAGAATATTTCCACACTTCCTCATAGGCCAAACTAGTAGTCTAGTAGGGATGAGAAATATTCCATCAGGTGTTGCCATGCTGCCAAAATTTACATTTACTATGTGCAGTATGCATTCATGAAGAAAACAACCTTTCAGAAATTTATCATGAATAATCTAAACTTTGGGCACATTATGAATTGATCAATATTAAATCAATGAATTGCATATATGTTAAGCAGATAGTACATAAAAAGTTTTTCAGCATTAAATGTTGCTTTTGAATCTGGAAAGATTATTTATTGCTTATTTCTGATCTCCCTTCCTTTTATGTTAATTTAATTTGCTTCTTGTTACTGTTACTCATCTGTTCTGGAGTGACTTCTTGCTAAAAATTACACTACATTGTAACTGAAGCACTTAACATACTCAATACTAGAAATTAATCTAACATATGTATAAAAGATTAAACAATCTAGAATCTCAGAACTAATCCCATCAAGCTATTTCTACATTCCCTTTTTCTGTATATAAAGGAACGTAAAGTAACACGGTGAAGAAATACAGGAATTTTAAAAGAAATTCAACACAGAGAGACAGAAATCCCCACTACCTCCATCTAATCTGTTCTTGTTTTATCACAATAACTTTTCGTTTCTTATTATCTGAGGAGAAGAGATGGCCCAGCAAGGACAGGAGGACTTCCTAGGGGAGGAGAAAATTCTCAAATATTTATTCTCTTATGTTCATCACAAACTGCACTGACTCCATTTGTGCTTTTCCCCCAGTGTCTTACACAACCTAACGCCTGAAGCTGAGGACTGCCAGGGTGCCAGGCTCCAAACAGATGGGAGCACAGTGGGTGCTGAGTTTATCTTTTGGGCACCATTTTTATTCTGTTTTCTCAGCACCCCTTTTCACAGTCATGAGCCCATTTTCATAGAAGGAACAGTGTGGTAAAGCAGCAGAGATCTCCCCTCTTCTGCTGTGGATCTACATGTAGGGATACTATGATTTGGTCTCATGGGACAGCTGTTTTCTGTTCAAACAGTGATGATTCAGCTGAGTAAAACAACCCCAGTTCAGATACAGTGATGCAGGGTGTACCTGTATGAAGGAAAGTATCCACTACAGCAGCCTGCAGTAAGTCCTATGCCCCCATGAACAGATGTACTGCATGAGTAATAGCTCTTACAGCTCTTACCTGCACTAGCCTTGTGAAGCCCAGCATCACATATCTGAACTGGGATGATCAATTTAGCTGCAGTACCAACACACAGCAGGTGTGGATGGCAAACTGGATGATGACAGCATCACCAGCCCATTTATTGGTGAATAATGTCTTTGTGGATCTCTTCATTGGATGACTGGACAGCACTAAAGGGATTTGATGCCTGACAGTCTGAAAAAGAGCATGGGGGTTATATGACTTTGCCTTCCAGCTTATGCTTTATGGCTTTTTCTTGTCAGCAGTGCTGAAGTTTATTCAAACCAGCAAAATTCCCAATTGCCCAGCTTTCCCCAACATTTTCCAGTATAAAGACTATGGTAGTCCCTTCTGAATTTGGATATGTATCTTCCAGCAAGGAACAGATAAACTCTTTAAATACAAGTGATTGTATGAATAGTAGTAATTGAAAAGAGAGGGGTAGAGAGGAAAATAAAAAAGAGCTTGAGAATTTACTTCTAGATAACAGACCCAGTGAAAGAAGAAACAACTTGATGGCCCATAATATATAAGCTGAAGTAATGTGTGAATGCTATTTTTATGATGAGCCACATCATTGGTGTGATCCTGCAAAAAGCTAAAGGTTTTCTGAGAATTTCTGATCATCTCAAAGAGTTTGGTTCAGGATACAAATCACTCATAAAGGGAAACCAGCATTGCCCTCTTGTTACCAAGTATACTAAATTGGGGTTTCCACCTCCAGTAGTAAGTATATTTTTTAATATCGTTACTTGAACAAAGATAGCATTAGCAAGTCAAATGATTTTGCATAAGCACTTTTTTTAAAAAAAGGCCACAAAATGATGTTTTTTATACAATTTAGCATTTTCTTAATTCATTCGAAGTGAATCGAAGTGAACCCTGAAATTCCATTTCAGAATTAATTTCAGTTATTCTAAGACTTGTAAATTTTTCTTACTGGAAGAAGAGCCCAGAAATATTCCTTCAGCAATAGACTAATTAGTCCACCATGTGAATCTGATCTCTGTTCACACATTTTAAAGGTATATCATTGTATGGCAAAACTGTATCTCTATTCCCCATCTATCCAGTTAGAACAAGAAAGTATATAAAAATTGGTGCACGTAGCACCTATTATGAAGTCTTAAAATTAATTTTTAGAGTGAATAAACATGGCCAATTATAGCAGTATTTTTGCAGCAGATTCTGATACATTACTTTTGTGAAATATTAGCTTAACTGGAAGACTACTTGGTGAAGGAAGATTTGTTTTCTTTTTATCAGATCCAAATCTTTAAACATAATCTAGAATACACTATTCTATATTGCTGAACATGTTAAAATTAAGAAGTGAAAAAAATACAGGGATATGAATTCCATGTTGAATCCCCAATATGACCATAATTCAAGGGATTGTGTTGATTTAGAAAAAAAATCTGAAAAATAAATGCTTCTTTTCTATAAGAATTAATTTCCCTCTAGAAATATGCTATGTTGCATGTTACTTTTTGTATTTTATCTGGGTTTTAAAATTTTTAAAATATATTTAATCAAAGCAATTATTAATTATGTTTTATAATAGCAACTGCTGACTAAAAACTAGTTGGTCTTTAATGACACTAAACCAAATTTGCACCCATTGCACCCATTTATAAAAGGGTAGAAAGGAGGCCCCTGTGAAGTACACACCTGCCAGCCTCACCTCTGTGTCTGGCAAGATCATGAAACAGATCCTCCTAGATAATATGCTAAGGCATGTGGAGGACAGGGAGGTGATTAAGACAGCCAGCAAAGCTTCACCAAAGGCAAGTCTTGCCTGTGGCCTTCTATGGTGGAGTGACTACATCCGTGAACAAGGGAAGAGTGCTCGAAGCCCAGAAAGCCGAACATAACCTGGGCTGCATCAAAAAGGCCAGCAGGTTGAGGGAGGTGATTCTGCCCCTCTGCTCTGCTCTAGTGAGACCCCACCTGGAATACTGCATCCAGCTCTGGGGTCTTCAGTGCAGGAAAGACATGGGCCTGTCAGAATGGATCTAGAGGAGGCCACAGAAATGATTACAGGCTGCAGCAGCTCTCTATGAAGACACACTGAGAGAGTTGTGGTTTTTCAGTTTGGAGAAGAGAAGGCTCTGGAGAGACCTTATTGCAGCCTTCCAGTAGCTAAAGGGGGGCTACAAGAAATCTGGAGGGGAACTTTTTACAAGGGCATGTAGTGATAGGACAATCAGGAATGGCTTTAAGCTGAAAGAAGGTAGATTTAGATTAGATATTAAGAAAAAATTCTTCACTGTGAAGGTGGCGAGGCACTGACACCGGCTGCTCAGAGAAGTTGTATATGCCCCATTCCTGACAGTGATTGTAGGCCAGGTTGCATGGGGCTTTGAGCAACCTGGTTTAGTTGAAGATGTCCCTGCTCATTTCAGAAAGGCATTTGGACTACATGATCTTTAAAGGTCCCTTCAACCCAAACTATTATCTGATTCTATGTTAAATATTTCATATACATAACCGTAAAACATAACCCTATAGAATGTGAAATTATTATAAAAATTATCATTGATATATTGAAAGAAAAATGTACAAACTTTATTATTTATATTCCTTTATTAAGATTGTCAAATGTCAGGTCTTCTTTCCTTTCTAGAAAAATGATGTGTTAAAATTCTAAACCTCACATACAGTGGAATTTTAACGTACTGACCGCTTCCACTGAAGTACGATAAAAGGCATGGATCCCATGGTAGACTATTCCTATGTGTAACAAAACGAATAGCTGAAAGAAGATAAAAAGACTGAAATGCAAAAAGAAAGAGCCGTCATCATAGATTAAAAAAAGAAAAACAGAAGGGTGAAATCATCCCCCACCATGTGCTTCTAATACACAATTCTCTTGTAGCACCTAGGAATTTCCTAACAACCGTAGCCATCTAACTGCTCACAAGCTCCTCTATACCATCAGTGGTCTCAGCTTGCTTCCTTCCTAATTACAGGCTGTAGTCTGGAAACTGTAGATTATTAACCATATAGATAGGGTTGGAGCTGTAACTGGGTGAACTGGATGAAAAGTGTGAAGAGAATTAGAGAATATGACCAAAGGACTCACAGGAGCTATTGTTTTCTTCTACTCTGACTATAACACATCCTAATTTTTCACCCTGAAAGGAGAAGGACAGTGTAGACTGTGCAATTCCAAAACCAAAACACTTCACCTTCAGATGCCAGTGTGGTTGCTAAGTAACAGCAATGTAGTTCATTTGCTACACCACTCACATGCCTCGTGGAAAGTGGTTAAGGTTATCATAAACTACAGGCTGCCTGTGTATTAATATATGCATTAAGATAATATTCTCTTCTCTGCAAGAATGAATTAAAAATGTTCTAAGAACTTTTGGGTAGTATGATAAAAGGAAAAAAAAAATTAAAACCTCATAAAAACATCTATATACAAACAAATTAAAATGAATGGACAGGTAAAAAATTCAGATACTGCCTGGAGTATTGAGAGTAACTAGGAAGCCAAAAAAATCTCCAAACTCAAGGGCAACATTTAATGGGAGGTTCAAGATGCTGTCTGAACCTAAAAGCTATCACCCCAGACAGAAACATAGCCTAAAGAAAGGTTACAGAAAACAGCATAAAGAGTGAGAAGTGCAATGAGGTGTCGTGGTTTAAGCCCAGCTGGTAACTCCGAACCACGCAGCCGCTCGCTCACTCCCCCCCACCTTCCTCCCCC
>WTXV02055259.1:0-27805 GCA_009823435.2 Nymphicus hollandicus | reverse complement strand
ACATATAAATAATATTTTCAAATACTTAGCGTGTGACAAATTATATTCCCTTTAGCTCCAGTTTAGTGCCAAGACTGAGTACAGATCTTCACCAGTTTCTGTAATCACTGGAAAACAGTAACCCTTCCTTTCATGATTTCTTTGTATTTAACATGTACACACATTGTTAAAATTAAACTAAGGACTATAAGTATGGTGAGAAATACAGGTTGGTCCCTTTTTAAACTTGGTACCAAAGATTTTTTGAGCACTAGCAAGAGAAAAACTCGAGATTTGTATTTTTCAGTACTAGCAAGAGAAAGAAAACTCAGGACGTTCTTGTGGCTTATGAAGTCTATCACATATGTCGATGATCATTTCTGCAACTGGAAGTCCAATTTGTAAGAAACAGGTATGACATCAATCATCAGCAGGTATACCATTGAATATGCAATGTTTCTTCAGGTGAGTGACCAGTTTTATGCTTGATATTAGACTACAACAACCTTAAGTCCATTATTTTAGCTAAACTTGTAAAAACGCTGAGGAGATGAAAGTGGAATTAATCAATGCTATCGCTGGAACTAAGATTCAGGGCAGCACTACACCATGGTGGGAGAAAGGAGGCTGCCTTTATAGCCTTTTTGACAGTTGTGATAATGCAGCTGATACTACAAGGGAAAGCTACAAGGGAAAGCTTTTGACAAAAGCAACAGTCAACACCAGCACACAAGCTCTACTTCAGGTTTGAAAAAGAAGCTTTTCTTAATATAGGCTGCGTAAAGAGTTTGAGCCACAAATGCTCAGGGTTAAGAGCATCTCTTTGCTTTGCACAGGGAGAAAGAAGTCTGCCTCTGCAGACTGTGCCTGTGGGGCGACAGGGAGGTAAGAAAAATAAGTGGTGTCTTGTGGTACTCTCCATCCACCTGGAGGCCCCTCCAGCAGGGCCCAAGTAACAAGGATCTATACAACTTGTCTGCTCTCCCTGTACATGCAGAGCAAATGATTACCAGCCCTTTGCTGGCCTGAAGTTGGTTCTACTCCCCTTGCTGGCATAGTATGAGAAAAGAACAACCTGAAATCTGAAATAACTTGTTCAGATCTACCACAGAATGTCTGGAGATGGAAGCTGTACCTCTTTCTTTTATAATGCACACAGTAGTGATACATAACTCTCTAAGAACAGTGTTGCTTATTGTCATGCAGCTACTAGACAGATATCAAGCAGGCCAGCCTATGACAGTATGATTTTTTTTCTTTCAGCAATTAGTTTGTTGTCAGATCTTGGAAGAACAATGAATGAACAGGAGAGCATGTTAAGTGGCTTTTTTGCACAATTAGGGGAAAAGGGTGGCTGCATGCATGGAGATTTTGTGCTGAAGCAAAAGACTGGAAATTCCTCCTGGCAAAAATAGGGCAAATTTCAAATCTACTTTTTTTGACCTATTCCTTCCTTTTGTCCTTTAAGGGGATATCCTCATTCACTCATGTACAGCAAGAACTTGTAGGGTCAAGCAGTTCAACACTGGCATTCAGGCATAAAGCATAGGGTCTGTCATTACTTGTAGCTGCCCAGCATATGTATAAGAGATGTGTGTGGCCTTTCCCAGCATGAGCATTGATGCTTCGTGCTTTACATGGAAATACACTTCTCCAAAACTTTTCCTTTGCACAGGGGCTGTTCGTTTTGTTGTACCAATGTACAGATGTATCAATGCACAGAGGTTTAGGACTGGAAGAAACATTGTTTAGCAAAGGCTGTACCTTACTAAAGGGACACTCTGGGGAGGAACTGGAGGTGCGGAAAGTAGCTTGCGCTGGACACATGCAGGGTTGAAAGACAATTAGGTTGGTGTAGAAGTTTATACAGAATTCAAGTTTTAGGTGCTTTCAGGACAGACCCAGCTCCACTGAAGTGGCTTGTGTGGGCTTGCTGGCAAAATATAAACCCCAAAATAACTTTGGCAAAGTTATTCCCTCTGTGAGTGATTTCTACCACCTCCTGGAAGGCCCAGGAGACAGGTTTTGTTAGATTTAATCTGTGGCCTAGCTAGTCCAAGAGTTCAAATTGGATGAATCAGCCACAGTATTTACGTGAATTGCTGAGGTTTTGTGTGGTTCCTGAAATCCTGCCTGCCAACCTAGCTGTAACTCGGTTTTATCCCAGCTTGATGTTTTATTCTGGGGGAGTGAGAGGGAGAGGTTGGCTGCTTGTGATGCTACTTACAAAACAAAAGACTTTGCTGGCAATAGAAACTGGAAGTGTAATTACTTACTGGATTTGTTTTCACATCAGACACATTCTGTCTGTAATTGTGTTCAACTGCTGATTAATACATTTTAAAAACCAAAATTAAATAGCAGACATGTTATACTCTTGATGTGGGCATGCTACATTCATCTTTAAAGGTAATTTTCTGAAACTTTATTTGGAACAGATATTAATACTTTCTCTTAATAAATTAACACACTTTAGTGCCAAACAGTCTCTGCTCTCCAGCAAACTCAGATTTCTCATAAATAAGCAGAACACATATGCCATGTGTCTCAGAGGGGAATAAAAGCCTTAATGGGTTAGTGGGACTGCAAGGAGATTGATAACAGCCAGCATTCTTCCCCTTTTACAGCAGTACTACAGGCTCTATCGCACATATGAAGAATGAAATGGAGATTGAAGGAGGAAATGTTAGGTGGTTTTGCACACTTTCATGGCTGGTCAGACAGAACTTCTGGGGCAGTCACAAGGATCCATGGGGGGTTGAGCAGCCACGGCTTGGAGCAGGCTACAGGCTCATGCTCTGCAGGGGGGAGTCACAAGGCAAAGAGAAGTCCTGCTCTCCTGTTGCTTCTCGCAGGCATGGAGATGATGCCTGGTCCATGGGTGCTGCATGGCAATTTGGAGGCCACTGCATGCAGAGAGACACAGCTCTTGCCACCCATCACACTACTGTGAAGTCCGGGAGGGGACAGTATGTTTCCAGACACCGATGAACACAGATAGTTACAGGTCCCAATGCTCTGGAAGAACATATGCATTTCTAAACAACAGTTAAACTACTACAGCAGACCGACAAGAGATTTCCTAATTTTCTTAAAGCTTTAGCTCCAAATATCATACCTGCTTTTTCTAAATCAAATTACTGCCTAAACTTTTTGTAGCATGCACTGTCAAATACCTATTGTTAGTCCATAAATTAAGCTTTCTAATCCTTTTCATTTGATCTCTAAGTATCTAAGTCAGTTGCTGGGACTTCCAGGGGGTGTATTTTTTTTTTTTCCCCCTGTTGAATGTGACATCCTGGGCTATGTTGATGTGGGTGTTGCTGAATTTGGGCTCTCCCATGTGCTACAGCATGTCTCTTCATACCTCTTCTCCCTTCTCCTTCTGAAAGCAAATGCATCAGCTATTCTTTTGCTCTGTCTATGTGACACTCCTGTGGTTTGCAACCACTAATTTCCATCGTAAATATATAAACATCTGACAGCTCCTATAACTCCAAATAATTTGGTTTTTATTGTGTGCAGCTTTGCCCATTTTTTCATAATTCTGCAAATTGACAGATTCCAGCCATCAATTTAACAACGCATTCTGATTTTCAAATTGCTGTCACCAAAAACCTCTGTCATGGTAAAACATGATTTGGTGATGCTATCTTATGATTTAACAGTGCTAACTATCTTCAAAGTCTGACATCAATTGCTTTTTTTTCTGTAAGTATAAAAAGAAAATAAAAGACTGTATTTGCTAAATTAGAATAGCAGGAAGTTTATTTTTACCTCCTAACCAACAAATCTGCATTGCTTTTCACATCATACAGAAAGCAATCAAGAAAGGGAAAATACATTTAGGAAATAATTTCAGAGATAATGTTCAGTACAGTATGTATCTTCACTCCTGATGATAAAAGTGGTTACTGCTTTGGCCCTTTTAAAAGGTGTTTCCCCTACATGCTTATGCAGGTCCAATGTTCGTGAGGTCTGGGTTCGTGATTAAGACAAAACATTATAGAATGGTTTTGGTTGGAAAGGGCCTTAAAGCTCATCTAGTTCCAACTCTCCTACCGTGAGCAGGGACACCTTCCACTAGACCAGGTTGCTCAAAGCCCCGTCCAACCTGGCCTTGAACACTACCAGGGATGGGACAGCCACAGCTTCTCTGGGGAACCTGTGGGCACCAAGACTTCAAAATGTTTGTTACTCAGTAGCTGTACTTCTTATTATCACACTAGCCACAGTAGTTGTATGATTCAATCTAATGGAGTAAGTGAATATTTCTGAGCCATAGAAAACCTTTTCTATAACGACAAGGTAAATAAAATAACTTTGCAGGTTCTTATGGCCTTTCAAAACCAGTGAAAAATAAATGTCTACATCATTTACCATGTCAATATTTCTGAAGAGTTACAAGTGACAAAAGCAATCTTCAAAGACAAATTTACATGTATCATAGCCAGAAAAAAGATCAATTAACCGTGCTTTCTGATAAGGTGGGAATGCAAGGTAACTTCTCAGAGAGAGATGGGAAATTCTTATAATGAGCTGATGGCAGCAATAATGTTGCTTTTTTATCTTCATGTTTATCTTCATACAGTTGTATACTCTAAGATTATAAATTTTGAACTTGCTGAAAATTAAAATCTTAAATTTTCTGGACTATGCTCATATTCTCATCTAGTGAGATACTTGATACTTTCAACGGATGCATTGTCTCTCCAAGTAAAAGCATATGGAAGTTCATCCTGTATGGTTAAGAAAATGTAATTACACATACCACTAAAAAGTACCTTCTGTTGCTTCCACTGAAATTTTTTAAGAACTGAATCAACTCTTTAACATGCACTTTTGTCATTTAAGAGGGTTTTTCTTATCTCTGATACCCAAACAGGTTCAAAGACAAACCTTAACTGCAAGGGAAAGTAGGGATCTAACACTGGTTGTTTGATGATGTTTACTCTGCTGTTAGGAACATTACACAGAAGATATCCTCAGTAGAGTGGGCTGAAATGGCCAAGGATTCTCCCAAAGCTAACAAGTTCTGAAATCTACTTGCAGCGCAACCTGTTATAATTGCCGGCATGGGCAGTACTGCAAACCAGGTTTTCTCAGTCATTCTAGTTCCACACTTCAGTAGACTTATTCCAGGTTTATACGGAGCAGGTGAGATTGACCTTGTTAATTACTTTAGCTAAAGCATGACCTTACCTAGAGCAGGCTGAAATCCAGGACAGCAGCCAAGCAGCCTCTCTGTGCAAAAATAGCACTTTCAGAACTCTCTCCTTTTACAGCTTTCCTCTGCATGCTACCAATGATATTGTATATTATCCTTAGCATTGACAGTTATATTATTATTTCTGCATTTCATAGAATTTGAATAATGAGAACATACTGACCAAATAAATTTGCTCTTTTTACTTCCACTTTTATGCTCACATCACAATCTTCTATTTTAACATAAAAGTATTATATTGAGATTGAAAATGCTACAGAAGAATGCTTTTACTGAAAATACTGGGAAAAAAATAACACAAGAGTACTATTAGTTTAATATGGGGTTTGGCAATCCTTATGCTTGGCTTTATCACAAATCAAGTTGAGGCTTATTACTTGGATCATGTAGACATGCTTGTTTCTGTGATAACTATAATGTAGATGTTGAACCAAGATGAATTGAAAACATCTTAGTCATTCACAATTAGCACTTCCATGTATTTAAAGAAGAGAAAACATATGAAAAGAAACATTGGTAACAAAACAGGTAATAAAGCAGAAATTTTAAACACTGTATTAAATGTAAATCTTGATAATTCCTAGTTATTTAAATTCACTTTAGTTTTATTGCTGTAGCAAATTGAAAATACATGGACATGAATGTGAAAACAAACAAACAAAGAACAAAACCGTTCTGATATCCCTATCCACATATTTCATATGTAGAGTAACAATTTAGATCTGGCACCAGAAAATAATATACACAAAGTCCGGTTTCAAAATCGTCACAGGGACAAAAACACCAAACAAATGCCTTATATATTTTGATGTACAGGACCAAGGGCCACTGCAAGACACCATTTCTACCTAGTAATTTTTGCAAAAGAACAGTAGAAGAATTCATCTGCAGATGTTACTCTCCCGATCAGATGAGCTCTAATCCCATTTTAATCTCTGTGGGCTATATTAAACGAAAGCAGAAGGTCTGGATTTTAGAACAGATTAGCCTCGACCTCACAGAGATCAGACTTACTAAGTAATCAGGTGTACAGAAATTGCCACCAACCAGGGCTTCTAATGATGCATTATAGGTATCAATACAGAAACAAAGTAAAACTTCCTTGTAATACAAAGCAGGAGAGAAAAGCAGAGCAATCACTGCACTGCTAAATTGTACTGAAGTGCACACAGTGTACCGTAAGGTCCCCTTTATCAAAATTTACTTTCTGTAGCTATTAAGAAAGGGTGAAGAAAACACTTCTAGGTGGAAGCTACAGAAGACTAAGTGTTAAGAATTTGTGAAAATTTTACAATACAATCCGTAAAAGACAAAAACTGCATAAGGGCTAATACTTTTTTAACACAAACTCACTAGACTGACCATGATGTTCAGCAGAAACCCTCCCAAGCAGCCAATCATCTGGTTATCACATCTTTACTGCTGCAAAACCTGCTACATATGATCACCGTATAACCACAGCTTAGTGGCTGAATCTGCATTTTTCTTTTTTTAAATACAGATACTATTGATAATGTTTTCTTGTTGCGTGGTATCAACCTCTAAAAACTTATTTTGTGTATAAGTAATAAATACCTTTTAAAGAGTATTTATTAAATACTCTGTATTTAGCCCTCATCTTGCTACTTGGGCTATAATTTTCCTTTCTATATCCTATTCACATTTTCTGTTTCCACTTTCAGCATCATCGTCTTTATTAAAACATCAAGTTACAATACTCATTTTATTTTGGAACATGTGTAGATTCACATTAATCTTTATTTCAGTCTTGCAGAGGGCTGTCATATCTCTTTTTTGTTATTTTCTTTCTGCATGTAGCCCTGGTGATGGAAAGCTTTAATTACATTTACAAGTTCAAATTTACATTGAATTTTATCCAACCTAATTTTATTGATAGCTAAATAGGCATAACTTCCTTGTCTGACAGATTTGCCTTTTTTCTTTTTCCTTTTCCTTTTTCTTTTTTCCTTTCCCTTTTATATTTCATCCTCTTCCTTTTATGTTCTCTGTCATTCTCAAAGACTTTTCATTTTGTTTCTCTTTGCAGTAAGGTCCTGAGTCCTTTCCTAGAACTGTAGGCACAAGAAAATATCTGGCCTTCTCTGTGTTCAAGTCCTTCAGTGCTGCTTTCATTAGTGAGTCCTTTTCACTTACCTTACTGAATTTGCATGTCCAGGTTTCTGCACATGGCCCTGTAAATTATTAGCCAGTTTTTGCAGTGATTACAGCTTTGAGAAATGTTTTACTACTGAAAAAACAACATAGTGACAGAGAAAGCTAACTAAACAGAAGAAAAATAAACTTTAATATCTGTGAACTAGAATATGGTTTTGCATTTGTTCCACCAGCCTCCTACTTTAAAAGAATATTCTTATCCTCCTATCTCTGAAGGCAGTCATCCAAGGCAGCCAGTATTTTTACATTTCATCTACTGTTCTGCTTAAATACTCTGACCTCTTAATCTACCAACCGTAGCCATCTTGCCTTGCATTTTCATGTTGGTGATCTCCTGCTTAACTGCTAGCAGCTGTCCCAGGCTCTGAATCTCTGCTCCAGAGTGATAGGGTATAAGCTAAAATTTATGATTATGATCCAAAGCTTCTGGTTCTTCTCTGAGTCTTTCAGAAGCTCAGAGCTTATAATGGGCCTCTTGTTATTCCAGATGCCCTCTTCAGAACGGTATTTCATTACTGACAGCTGTGTGTTTTCATGCTGAGTGCTGACCTGGGGACTCATCTTGTGCCTACCCTGAGGGACATGACCTCCAAGGGGGTGCACAGCACCAGCGCCTTGCTCTGCAAACATTAACTCTGTTACCATTGGGAATGGCTTTGTTGACTGTAAGTCCATCAGCAGTGCAATGGGCATGGAGGATTTGAATGTATGGATCCTCTGGGTCAATGACTGCAGGGTAAAGGTGGAGAGGAAAAGGAGCATCACACAGAGAGATACTTCTCTTCCTTACAGATTATTTTAGAAATATGAAAAATAAACAGTAAGCTCCTGCTAGTGGTTGGATTCTTGCTACTTCCTGTGAAGTTAGATTCTTATTGGGTTTTGCTATTATTGTGATAATGAATGGCAAGTTAACAAGATAAATATAAAAAAAGAAACAAGGAATTCAGGACAGAAACAGAAGCCTGAGACAGAGGTAATTTTTCACTTTTTTTTCTTTTTTCTTTTTTTTTTTTTTTTTCAATAGGGCTTTGGTATATACTAGGATATTTCTATTACTATCATCACTGTTGTTGCTGTGTCTTTCTTTCTAAGCTAAAAACAAATAGGAAGAAAGCTGCCTCTTCCCAGTTATGAAATATGAATAGACAGCTTTACAATCCACATGTACTGCTTCTCCACTGGGTTCTGATCAGTGACTGGAGTCCATCTGCTAAAAGACACAGGCAGCAGAGATGTCTCTAGTGAATCCTTCATTTTTAAATAGCACTGTAAGTAAACATCAAAATCTGGTGTCCTGCCAGCTTTATTCAGAAAACAGTAGAAGAATTACAACAGGTTTAACCAGGCATTCAGCCATAGGAAGGGGGCTGAACAAAGATTCAGTTTCAGAGAACAGTAGTGGCAGTCACAGAGGTTTTATGTGAAAAATTCTAATTAGTACCTGGAACATTTTTGGGTCATGTTATCTCTTGTCACATAGGTAACACAAGAAGTGTATCCAGACAAACATGTATATATGTAAGAAGGAATTACTTTTTACTGCAGCTTAGCTTCTGAAAACACAAAGTGATTTTCTAAATCAAGCCACCACAGGTAGCTGAGTTATGGTAATTGTCCATGTTGGTACTCATGGTAACCTACTGCAAAGGTGAGGAAAAAGATATCTCTACAAGTCTAGCAAACTTTACTGTGGATTTTCCACTGATAAACAGCATGTAGTTACTGCAGTTCAGTGCATGAATGGGAGTTTCTTTAGCTGCTTTTCTCTACTCAGAGATAAAATTCTTTCCACTGGCACTTCTGGGAATAGCATCTTCCCCCTCTCCTCTAAATACTAAGCAGAAGTCTCAAAAGGAGTCTCAGTTCTCTGTCCATCTGTTCATAGCTTCTGAAAGCAACTGGAAAAAACGTCTGTCACCACTATTAGCCATGAGGTATCAGCAGCTACTGCTTGAAGTGTGCATTGCAACATAGTCGCTGAAACATTCCTGCACCGGAGGTGATTTTTTGTGTGCTTACCCTCCTGTACCTGCAAACTATCAGACAGATACTGTCTCATTTGTGAATGCAGGAAGCTCTGTGGGCAGCAGTACAGAAATGGTTCTTCTGAAGAACAACATAGGAGTTACAGCTCACCACTTCCTTGTGCCATAAAGGTTTGTAAAATACCTGCCAGAGTGGAAAAGGGAATGTAACTATGGGAATGGGGATCTGTAAGAACGTGTATCTTTTTCTTAGGCTTTCTTCTTTGCAAAAGGGAGAAATGACTGCACAACCTGCAGGAGACCTACAGCCACAATGCTTTTGTGGCTTTGTTGTGTCTGTTGAGATCCTTTGCCTAAAAGCTGTTGTTTTTTTGACACAGTATCTAGGATCTGGCCTTCAAGAGAAATTTTTGAGAATTCCAGAGAAAAGTGTCTCTTTATTTTCTGTATTTTTTATAAGGGAGCCTGTCAGCACTCTCCTGTATGGAACCTGTCCCTGGGTGAACTGTGCTGAAGAAAAACGCTTTCCCCTTCAGCCAAAAGAGGAGCCTTATGTAACTCCTTCTCACTGATTGCACAGATGCATTCAAAAAGCCCTGTATAATTCATTCGTCCTCTCATATGCATAGCTCAGCACTGACATGACATGGCATTTTTGCAAGCGGTCTGGAAGTTACTGTGGGTTAATTACCTTGGTGGTCAGGCTGGATTTGGAGGTGCCAGCAACCTTAACCTGATTTCAGATCAGCACAGTGAGTAGTGATGTGAAGTAGCTATGCTTTTTAAGGTCCTACTCTATTGTTTCATTGCTCTTTTTACTGCCATTAGCTGAATGTTAACCACTTGGAAATACACCCACTGCATGTGTTTTGACTGCTTTTAAACCAGCCTAATTCTTAGTGTTTCAATGTTTAGTGTTCCCCCTCTAGTGGAGGTACCTCTCCCTGTGCCCCACCACTTTCTGCCATTCTTCCTTGGTGCTCCTGGGGCCTTTCAGGGAATCATGGGGCAGGCAGAGTGGGCAGGAGGGAGGGAAGAGCAACTGCCAGGCTGTAGTTACTGTGGCACTGTGGGTACATCTGTGCTGGGGAATGGCTAGCATACTCCCAGGCAGTTTTTGGTCTGTTTTCCCTTCTCTTAGCCCAAATTGACTTAAGATCACTAAATCAGTAATACCACTAGTGACAGCATATGCAGAAACGTTTCATAGACCACTAACAGCAGAATTATGATGCCATCCATTTCATCTCTTGGCTACTTACTGAATGCATCTTGCTCTGCTGTAGCTTTACTGCTTTCCAGTTGAGACAGATATTTCTGTGAACAGCAGTCACGCCTTGGATCTGCAGTGCAGCCATACCTCTAGTGTGAGAAGCATTAGAGTTGTTAGCGTTTCCATGCACTGCATGAATTAACATTACATTCTTGAAGAGCCTCTTAGGATAAAGAGAGAGAGCTTATAAAAAGGAATTTAACTTTCATAGCATTTGCGATCCCCATAATGATCCTTCCCATACTCAGAACTGGATCCTCGTAAGATGAAAAAGCTTGTATTTTTAAAATTAAAACATACCTGTCTTACACATAAAAAAAAGACAAAGTACTTTCTCCTTCTTCCAAAAAAAATCCAGTTCTTTTGTACGTTCAAGTCTTTTTCTTAACCACTTTTTCTGTTGATTAATGGCCTACTGTATAGTATGTTCAATAATTTAAGACTGAGCTAAAAATGGGGTTGGTCTACTTTCTTGGAATACCCTCTGGGAATATGCAAAAGAGAATTGGATAAGCAGTTATTTCATGCCACAGCTGTATATTTAACTGCTTTCTTTCCCACTCTAGTGGTATCTTGCATTCTCACAGCTGAGGTAATGGAGGAAGTTGTGATTCATAAACACACCAGTGAGTCCTTGGAGGTGATTAACACAGCAGCCTGGAACTTACCTCCTTCTTTATGTAGACCATGCCTGACGAAAGTGTTCAGCCTTCAACACACACAATCATCTCTTTACTCAGGTCTTGATTAAAAAGTTAACTAATGAATCAATTGATGATGGCCTTGTCCATACATCCGTTTTTGACTCTGTATGCATAAATGCGAATCAGGCTGATACCATACTCATTTTCAATCTCATTTTACAGAGGTTGCTATATGATTTGCCTTTATTCTGTAACACATCTGTACAGGCTGAAGATATCACAGGCATTGTCACAGGAAGCTGCTTCCAGCTGATCACTTCTCCAGTGATCATACTTACACTCCACATCTCATCTGGGGAACCAGTAAGTGACTTATTTTTGCCTTCTTGGTACCAGTCTTTTCCTCCAACCTGCTCTGGACTGGCTCAGTGAACATGACAGAGCAAAACATCCCTAGCAGCACAAACAAGGTGCAAGATGCAGGATACAAAAGGCAGTGAAGATCAAGAAGACTGGGTCTAGCCTGGTGTTTACCCTGTCAGTGAAATAGCATCCTGCTTTCTTGACAAGACCTGGGCTGGCATTTCAGCCACTCACATGTGAATACCAGAACAAGATGACATGAAGGTCTGCTCTCCTAAACAGCCATGCAAAGTTGCAGGAGGGCACTTAATCAGTAGATGAGTCAGTTACTGAAAGCAAAATCTTGGGGATGGAGCCCATGACAGATTATACTGAGGTTCTGACTCCTATAGGATGTATATATTCAGTTCCATCTAAAGAATTATGTCAGACCAGCTCATCTCTCTTGAAGCCTCTTCAGCAAACAGCACATACATATACAACATTTTTATAAGCCAGGAAGCCTTGCACTATGCAGAAAATACGTAGAACAGGTGCAGGGGGATGATCTTTGGCAATATGACCCCTGCTCACAGTTTCATGGTAGCAACCCAAAATACAAAAAGAGCTTCAAAAACCCTAAGGTTAAAGAAATACAGAAAAGTGCTGAGACATTTTAGTAGTATATTTTCTCTCCAGGTGCTCACATACTCCTTGTAGAATTGCAAGTGGGTAAGATATTTGCAGATGGAAGGCAGCCTGAGCCTTTTCTAGGTTTGCCAGTAGAGTACTGTCAGGAAAAGCATTTTGCAGTGCTAAGCAGCTGAACTCAGAAGGCCTAGTTCTCTTCCACTAGTAGGTAATGTGCTATTTCAAATTTTGCCAATTATTTTTTTATCATTGTTAATAAGTAATACTGCAAATACATGATTGCAGGTGGAAAAACTGCATCTAAGCTTTTAAACTATTATGTATGCTACAGAGACTCCATCTCATATATTTTATTCAGCACCTTAAGTTTGCCTGATAATGTGTCATTCTATTTTATCTCAGTCTTGTGCTACTCTTTCAAGCTTTAGGAATCTTACAAAGTACTCCTGCATTTCACCAATAGTAATAAATGCAAGAAAGCTGCCATAGAATATAATAAGATTAATAATCACACAGATTTGCCAGAGAAGGAAAGGAGAAGTCTCCAAAGATAGTCCAAAGTGTATTTCCTCATGCTACAGGAAGAAAACCACCACCACAGCATGAAAGATCAGAGGTTCACTGAGCCCAGCAGCTGAATGAGGTTGCCTGAGGAAGAGTCAGCTCACAGCAGCATTTTCCCAGTATTCACTCCCAGACTGCAATGTTTTCATGCTCAAGGACTTAACCAGAGGTGATTTCTTTTTCTTCCAATATAATTAAACCCACTGGGTTTGTCTCCCATGAGCTTTTGCAGTCACCCCTTATGCCCATTAAAAACCATCCCATGGCTTTGACCTCCACAGTTGTATTCATAAGAAAGGTTGTCCTCAGTTCAGCTGTAGCAGTTACTTTTCTCCTTCTTAGCAGCTGGTGCAGTGCTGTGTTGTAGCTTTAGCCTGAGAACAATGCTGGTAACACACCAATGTTTTAGTTGTTGCTAAGCAGTGCTTGTCCTAAGCAAGGACTTTTCAGTCTCTCACGCTCTGCCAGTGAGGAGAGGTATAAGAAGCCGGGAGGAAACAGAGACAGGCCACCTGACCCAAACTAGCCAAAGGGGTATTCCATACCACAGCACATCATGCCCAGTATATAAACTGGGGGCATTTACCCGGAAGGGCTAGATCACTGCTTGGGTTGGGCTGGGTATCAGTCAGTGGGTGGTGAGAGGTTGTGTTCTCTTCCCTTGTTATTTCCCTTATCGTTATTATTCTTGGTGGTAGCAGTAGTGATGTTGTGTTATACCTTAGTTACTGGACTGTTCTTATCTCAGCCCGGGGGAGTTACATTCTTTTGATTCTCCCCATCCTTCTGGAAATGGGGGGAGAAAGGGAGGGGGGAAAGTGAGCCAGGGGCTGCGTGGTTCTGAGTCACTGGCTGGGCTTAAACCACAACACAGGTGAAAAAAATTCTAAGTGAGGTTTCAGTTTTATGCGTCCTGTTTCATGGCTTTTTTTGACAGAAGCAGAACCTGCTTTCACATCATCCGCAATAGTGCAGGCTCTGTTAGAGTGTCCCCCCTCATCTCTTTTTCAGGCTGAAGCACAGGGTATGCCTTAGTCGTTCAAGAGCAGAGCAGAAAGAAACTTTCTCCTTTTCCAACAAGAGGGTAAAATTGAAAATTCTAGGCAAACTCAGTATTGGCTCAGTTATGCTTTAAAAGAACAAACTCTAGAAGGCAGCTTCTTTCTGTAAAGCTTTAGCTAAACAGTGCCAGATGCTATTGCACTTCCTGAGGTGTTAACAAGGATAGGGACTGTCCTCTCCAACAGCACAGGCTCTACTGCCTTCAGACAGCAATTATTTAGTCTGTGCTATTGATCTGGAAGTTTCAGTTACCACATGGGTACAAGCCGTTTTATTCCAGGGGTATAAATAACAATCTGAGCGTATGGGGAAGAGAGCGCTCTTGGTCTAGAACCAACTAATGTACAAGCTTAATCTTTAACATCAGTCTGGCTCACAGGGAGCCACAGTGCATCCTGATACTTAGATGTTGTTCCTTCTTATGTTCTTCTTCAGTGTTCTTACTTAGCTGTTGTAGGGTTCAGCATTGACCTTGTATTCTCACCCAAGGTGATGGCCAGTCTTGCAGTGATGTAGCTGTTAGAAAACATGCTTAGTTAACTTACAGTACTAAGTTACACTGAGTAAAGGCAGAACAAATGTGGCCTCTGGGCAAAACGGAACTCGTATGTGTGGCCATTTAAAAGCACTTCTTTGTCAAATAAATTATCATCTACAAGCCAGGAAACAAACCAGGCAGCTAACAAAAATTACCATCAGCATTCAGCCATCCTGCATCTTGTGAGAGACAATAAACCAGGGCCTTGTGAAAGTCTACTGCTAAGTACATTCTCCAGAAGTTTTAGTAGAAGTACTTTATGTCTCATAAGAAAATATGGCTGTAATATAAATGTTACTACAAATTCACTGTGCTTTCTTGCTGGGTCTATACATTTACATGTTGCATACTTCTAACATTATTTCTTTGGACAAAGGTGAGGTGTTGCTGGTGGTGTGCATTTTTGACTTGGTGCATTTGCAGAGGGATGTGTGCACCTATTACTTTTGTTCATATCTCCATTTTTAGGCTTGAAAGCTATAAAGAGTTTGAATAAAACTGTGCACTTCATAGTTTATTATGTATCCCACAATATACCCCATCTAATCCTTTAATTATAGAGATGGGAGACAGTATACTCCTTTAGCAGGCAGCATTTCAAACACTGCACCATTTCTGCATGTGCACATACTGTCCAGATGTGTCCATCTCTGATAGCAGGAAGACAATGTGTATAGACCTTGGCATGACCAGAGGGCAGTTTCTTCCCATGTGAAAGGCCAGCTACTCACTACATGGTTGCTTTAGGGTAGAGCATGGGATGAAGACCATGCCAAGCTGGAAATCTCTCCTGTTCTGGCAATTTTCTGTCTTCATTTTGTTGAAGGCTGCAACAAGTGTGGGTGTGTCCAGAAAGGATTCACCACACGGGTTTCTCTGGGGACCGAGCAGGCAGCTATTGTAGACATCAAGGTCCTCCAGTCACCAAGGAGATAAACAGATTAAGGGCGTTATCGCAGGCTGGAAAGGCGTACCGACCCTTTAACAAAGCCTGAAAGGTTTTCTCAATGTGGGCGGCTTCCTCTGCTTTGCCTTGAGCAGGAGGCAGCGACATCCACGGCGTTTTACCACCACCCCGTGGGGAGCAGGGGGAAAGCCCCGCACCGGGCACCGCCTCCCCACGCACCGGTCCCGCAGAGCCTGGGGTTCCTCCCCCCGCCGGGGGCCAACATAGCTCCCGCTAACATCAGCTGGGCAAACACGCTTCCACTCTGAACAACGGCTCATATTTAAAAGCGCGTTTCCCACCTGCCTCGTGTGCAGTAGCTGACGATGCAAATTTTGATTGCTGTTTAAATGTACCTATTCATAGAAAATATAGCTGACCTTTGGAACTGCCCATGGTGAATTGGTCAGGAGCTAGATTTCTGAGATTTTCAGTTATTCATCACGGAATTCTGCTACCAGTTGTTCATTCTCTAGCCTCTTCCTGGTTTAAGCTGTAAAAATGGGAAGCTACTTCAACAGCTCCACCTGTATGCCAGCATATTTTCTGTGGTGGTTAAGGTACTCATAACAGCTAGGTGGTTGTGCTTTTGCCCTAGTAAACAGTGTAAATCAGTGATGAGCTTGGGTCTTCCTTCACACAGCTCCCACAGTACTGTCTGCACAAAACACTGCCCCTCCACTGAAACACCTCTACTTTGAAAGCAAGAGATCTGCCTTGCAGGAGGCTGCACCAAAGGCTTTGCACTGGTCTGTATGTAAAGCCTGGAAGCTGCAGTAATAAAAACAATGTATTAGATTTCTCCTGGATTCTTAAGATGAAGCTAAGAAATATACAACTGTCCAGACGTCCTAGAAGCATATGGGGACCATAAGGAAAAAGAAAATGGTTGTATCAAATCGGATCAAAGGTCTGTCTGGTTTAGTGATTTGTTCCAAGTGTAACGAATATCAGATGCTTCAGGAAGACTGTAACAAAGCAAGCATGTACTGCAGTTTTTCTGGGTTGCTCACTCATACTCCACACACAGATTTGGGGCTTACTGATCTCTGAACTTCATGGGTTGCACTGGCATTTTGTAGCCCTCTGTACTTCTCTTCCCTGCCATGAGTAAACTTCTAATATGCATTGCAGTCTGAGTCAAGGAGTTCCAATTTAATTGTATCCTGTTCGCTTTGAAGCCCTTAGTTCCTGTTTCCATTTGATGCTCCCTCTGCTGCATTATTAGAAAGGACATTAAAAAAGCTCCTTCTCCAGCCGCATATGATGTTATATATCTTTTATACTCCTCTTTTTCTTCCCATTGTGGAGTGAAGCACCTAAGCAAAGAGTTTTTCATATAAGGAAACCATCATACCTAGGATCACCCTTGCTACACTTTGTTTTACTTTTCCTATCTCTCCTTTCTTGAGCTGTGGATGTGACCAGACCAGAAATTTCATTAGGATTGTGACTGGATGAATGAAATGTATGGAACAAATGGAATCTATTTCTTTATGGAGGGGTGTTCTGGGCTGAAAAAAGAGGCATCTAAAGGGCAATCCAATACTCCAGATATTAAACCACAACCTTGGAAAACTTAAAATGTAGAAGGTGTGAAAGTGGCTTAAAGCTTCCAATTTACAGGTAAATATAGAGAAACACAGAATATAGGTGGGCTTTTTACCATGATTTCTATGCTGAAATATGAAGATAAAACACAAAAAGACCCTGTTTGATGGGACGCTATGTTTATGCCTCAAGCCTGAATTTTGTCAACATTTCATGTGTAACAGGTTGGCACACTTATAAAGCTAATTTGTATACACAGGTCTACCACATTCAACAGAAAATGACTATACATGGTGAAACATGCAGGATTTACTTATTTGTTATACAGATAAATCCACAGCTTCTTTCTTGTCATGGCGTATTTTTGGCTTTAAATGGAACACCCTGAATCTGAGATAAGTTTTTCTGTGCACAGATTGAAACTGTTTCCCTGTATGTGTTGTCTGTTTCCAAAGATCGTTCTTTGTATTCTTGGCAAGTACCAAGGCACCTAACATTATCACACTTTGAAACTACTAGGGTAGTTTCACTTACATTTACTCGTTAGTGTCCTTTTATTTAACAAAAGAAACACCAGCTAAAACAGCAATACTCTATTCTATAAAAGTAAACCTGTGCCATGTAGGGAAAAAAGGCATTCCCTTGGACTGTAACTTGAGACGCAGGTTGCACATCTTGTTTTTGGCTTCAGGAACCTGCTTAATACTGTCAATGCATAAGTGCTGTACTACATAATTGAACCTTTTGAAAGCAATGTGCCATCCCTGCTCTGTTACTACCTGCAAGGCAAGGACCTCTTTCCTAGAGTTATATGTGCAAAGCTGGGGACTTTAAGGAAGGCTGTTATAAAAACATCCAAATAGCAAGACCTCCCTCCTCTCCTCCTCCTTGAGAAACATTCAATATTAGAAAATAGTAGTTTTCTCTCTTAAATCCTATTGAACTATTCCCTGCAGGATTATGCAAAACATTCCACCAAGAGCTGCCACTCAGAAAAAAAACATTTGAGCTCAGAGTTAATAAGGGAATGTATTTGAAGTAAAGCATTAAAGGCTTGAAGGAGCAGATGTGACTCTTCTAACTATGGGATTTGAGGCAGTTTGGAAGAAAATAGGCACCTAACATCACTGGGAAAACAGATAAAAACTAGACAACAGATAAAACCTGCATCAGACAAGAAACATGGTATCTTCCAGACAATAAAACAACCTTAATATCATGTGCAAGGTTAAGACTAGCTCACATCTAATATCCAGGGTCATAATTTCAACTACCAGCAATTTCACAATAAGGATAATAAATTCTTGGTATTCCCATCTTGCAAAAAAGTCAATGTAATTTAAAATTAAAAAAATAAGGGTGGAGGAGTGGTTTTGCCAAACAAATGCAGTATCAAAAAAGAGCAGAGATATGAATGGAAATGTGATATTCCTGTATATTTTTGGCTCACAGTCTTTTCATTGGACCCCTTGAATGAAATAAGTTTGCTTTTAAGAGACCATGCTGCCAAAGAGCTGTAAGCTCTAGTGTGGCCAAGGGAGCACAAACAAAGAACAGAAGGCACACACTGTGTGGGGAGAACCATGAAGTGATACTTCTGCCAGCACTTGTAACATTTGAGACTGGCTGCAGGCCTGGGAATGGAAATTTATTTTTCAGGCTCTGTGGTGCAGGGGAAAAATGAGTTGAAACTGATCTCTTCTGAAGCTGTAAGTTAATCGCTTATGTCCAGGATCAGACTTCTTAACTCCAAAATGCATCTATCTTAGTCACATGGAAACATGGGGGAATTAACAAAGATGATGTAATGCTTACACAACAATAAAATACACATAGTAGTCAAGGTGTGAGAACTCTGGCCCTCATTCCATTACCTATATAAATGTATTCAATCCAATTGATAAATGAGTTAAATATATTTAGGGTGATATCACTTACATGCTTCACTTGGTAACCATCTGTGTTGAACAGTGATTTTCAAAGAATGTAACATCTTATACTGATATGGACCACTTTGTGTAAAGGTGCTATCAGTACAGGCCAGGCATATACTTCCCTTTTTTGGATTTATAATGAATCATGTTAAGAGACTTATTTCTCAAGCTCTGGATAAAAAGAATGTCAAAACAAGCCCAGGTATCAGTGCAATTGTGCTATGTGACTTGCCTGCTCCATTTATTATCCAGTGTTTAGAGAAGGCTCATAGTATTTGAGGGGGGAGGAGAAAAGAGGAGAAAAGAACATTTAAGTTGTCTGAGAGTCTACAGCCAAACAAATGTACATCCTGACTGATTTAAAGGGTAATTTAGTTTGGAGCTTTTCACTCAGCACCTGGCAAAAGATAAACCAGAATAAGACATTAAAGAAAGTTCATCATGATCTATTAAAAAATCTCCTCCCTTCTCCATGCTGTATTTCTCCAGAACTTTTTGTGTAATAAATATCCACATTCTTGTCTTCAAGGGGCTCCTAAAATGTGTTTCTACTTGTCTGAGACACGAAAAAAATCTCCAGGGGTCTGTGAATGGCAGGCTGAACTTTCAGGATTCCCATATTGCTGTGTTGCCATTACTGGCTCTGCAAGGCAGTCAACAACAGAGCAGGTAATTCTGGATGAAAGGAGAAAGCAGGATAGGAAGATGAGCTGTTAATGCCAGCTAAGACACTCCAGTGTTACATTTGCTGTGTGAGAACTGAGCAAGGCAGAAGTATCTGCTTCAAACGTGGCTGTCACCAGCATAGGTGTGCGCCGAGTCCCGGACCGCCGTTAACACAGAGGTGCCATCTCCTCCCATGCAGCCTGGGGGATGCAGGCACGCTGATTATAACGTGCCCCTTTTGGAAAGCCTCATAAAGCAGGTCTGTGCTGCCCAAAGGTATGCAGACTAGGCTAGACTGAAGTGCAAAGGTTAACAGTTCTGCTGCTTAGAGCAGCTGTAATCAAGTTAAGGACCTCGCTTGTTGTACACTTAAGGCTGTGCTTGACTTAAATCACATGCTACTCAGTGTGTGGCTTTCCCCTTTTCTCTGCCCGAGGAAGGGTAAAAAGCTCCTGTTACCTTACCAGCACTTGTGAATATTTTCCTGCTGTGAGCCATCTGAGTGTTATAGGGCCACCAGACCCCATCTGCCAGAGCACCTTCAGATAACTCTCTTCAGATGTCTGCAGGGAAAGTGTCAAGGCTAACACAAACATACATAAAATGGGCTTTCACAGGAGATCTGTGATCCAGCAGTGGAGAGCAGCCATGGTGGCTGGAGGGAAGGCTGTTAAAATCTCTAATAATCAACGGCTTCTTCAGGAAAGAGGAAAGACACTGAAGAAAAGTGCAGCTACAGAATCCCTTGATGCTATTACAGCCATAAAGCCTAACCTAAGATTTCGTTTCTTACATGGCAGTAACAAAAGAAGGAGATATAACACATTGTCCCCAGTGTTAGCTCCTGAATGTCTCACTGTTCATGCAACTAGGAGTAAACCACCAGATTTTCTTTATTGCTGATACGGTTACTAACAATGCTTTCAAATTTGAGATTTTAAAAAAGAACAAAAATCTGCTACATCATCTTCACAATGTCCTGTTTTACTGTCAAATGGATTTTGGTTGAAAAAATAATATTTTTAAAAGAAAAATAATGGGGTAAAACTGTGATTTCACCACTTTCTTCTGTATCACTTTTCTTTCTGTGCATGCCTTTGTCTTATACACAGAATTAGGATTCCTCTACCTATGCTTAAACAGAGACATCCCTGAAGACAGGATCTGACTCTCTCCCTCCACTTCTAAGATGCTCTAAACCCAAAGATTAAAGAGAAATTTTGGATTTAAATGAAAATGGAAACAGACATTTATATACATACACACAGGTACAGGTGCAGGTACGGAAATACATGTCTTTACCCACAAATACATATTATGTGTTAATAAGATATTAAAACATGCATATTTCACATTGCTTGGAAACTATAATTTCAGTGGTACAATATTCTTTTTTTTTCTTTTAGATATTTTTTAATGATTATTCTCACTCTTTCAAATTTTGCTTTGGCATCAAGGCGTTCATTATCTAACCGGCTTTCTGCTATGCTATCTAATAAATTCTTAAAAGACATTTTTTCCCACAGCAACTTAGGAATAGTCCATTCACAGCTAATTTATCTATATCCTTTCATGTCAATTGGTTAGAACACCAAACTTGTATTTCACTATGTCTATATATGTTGTCTTTTGTTCTCAGTGGTACTGATTTCCTGAATGAAAGCTGAAACTGACTGAGAGCTGCTCCTTGAAGACACCAGCCTCACATCAGATGATGACAGCTCTGAAGGAAGTATATAAAACCTTGGGAAAGGCAAGATGGAAGTCATTAGGTAACTTTAGCTGCCAGTTCTGAAAAGGTAGTAGCACATGTAGGACTTCATGTATTTCAAACTTGTTTTATAAAATGTCCACAGCAGATCTTGCTTTGCAGAGGACTTTTTTGGTGATTTGCATGTTACTAATGCCCATGATGGTTTTATGATACGGCTTATTCTTCAAGAGCACTGTTCACTGTTGTAGTAGGCAAGTAGCCTACACTGCCAGTAGTGTTATTATTTAAGCAGACCATCAGGAAAGTAATGACTGTCTAATCAGGAAATTCAAAATACTTCTTTATAAGAATGTTGATCCCTTATGTTATCTTCTTGCAAAGGCTAGCAATACAAAGGAAACTGGGAAACTAGCTCCAAGTTTTATTGTGATTCTGGTCATTCTAAGAGTAATTTCCATCTCTTTCAGGGATATAATGAGGCATATATTATGTGGGCAGACGATTCTGTGTTCTGGTCAATAACATAGGCCACAGAGGTCAATGGCATTTAGGCAAGCCTGCCTGAAAACCCCTATAAATATACAAATGTGAGTGAGGAAGATTTAAAGACTGGATGTGTTCTGCCTGTGCAGGAGGAAAGATAAAATGCCACTCTGTAAAGAGGAACAGAATATAAACTCCCATAAAAACCTTAAGAGGCTATACAGTCTCCTCAATGGGGGAAGAATTTTGCCCACCCAGATTTCATTTTATTGCAGGGACACATAAAAGGGCACTTGAAATTAATGCTTAGAACACAACTGATCCACCAAGGCAAAAGCTAAAACTTTCTTTCAGCCTCCTGTTCTGCCCCCATTTCTCTTTTAACACCACCTATTTTGAGGCAACACCTTTAGAAGAGGCAGTTTGTCACTGACACAGTGATGAAAACTCCCACCATCCCTCCTTTCCAGACGTTTCTTGCTGTCTGCTTCCAAATCAAAGTTGGTGCAGGCAAGAAATATGCATATTTTCACTCTGCTTAGGAGTAGAAGTACTACTTTGTGAGCTATGAATCCAGTTTAGGTTACTCCCTACATTTCATAAAAACTATTCCCATGAGAAAAGTCTTTGGGACTCTTTTCTATAGCAATACAGTAAGGCAGGCCATGAAACATCTTGATTAACTCAGCTAGATATACTAGGGATACATAATCTCTCTTTTTGCTATACATGGAATAATACTGGATATTTAAAATCATTAAATATATGTAATAATACATACTTTTAAGCATCACAATGAAAACAGAAGTGTTTTGCATGCAAGAAGATGGGTAGCCTCTTCTTCACTTCACTGTGCCTTGGATCATGCCCAACACACTTTTCATCCATATATCCTGAAGTACTAGCCACTGAAATAGTTTTATTGCCATTTTTCACAGTGAAACTGAGTCCAAGAGAGAATTATGAGATGTTCCAAAACTGACCCAACCAATACACAGAATAGGAATTTGAACTCAGGTTTGCAGGTTCCCAAACAATTTAATCCCACTGGATATTGCCACATATTTGGTAATTTCCATTTTCCTGTGAAACCTGTGACCTTTAAAAAAATACTTAAATCAGTACCAGCTCATATCCTAGTTTTGCAATCTTATGCAAAACCTCTTTTACAATCAATAACAGTCAAAGAAGTATCCAACAAATCTGCTTAGTATCTTTTCTAGGATCCAGCCTTAGCATTACAAGAAAATGCATTGCATTGATCTGTATTTTCTATGGTTTTTTCAGGAATCTTCTAAGTGTAAAGTTTCCATCATCTTCAGCAATAACAGGAACATATTCCTACTGGGAAGTGTCCAAGCCATTTTCTATTTGCTAAACCTATTGACTTGTCATTTTTAATTTGATTCTTTTGTTTATTTCTCAACACATACAAGGACCAATGCTTGCTGCTTCCTGATCAGCTGCATGACCTTTTAAAATGTTTGGGATTGCTCTCTGACAAGGTAAACCATGGGCTGCAGAGATGCAGGAAGAGTGAGGGAATGATGTATGTGGAAGGGCAAACCACAGAATGACAGATGGAGAATATGAGACATACTTTAAAAAATTCATAGTTTTCAGAATCTTGCTGGGAGACATAGCTGAGGAGTTTCCAAGCAAAAAGGAAGTGTGCATGCACATGGTACTCATCTGCTCTGTGTTAAGACAGTTCTCACAGACTTCATGTGGGGAAAAATGACTATTTTGAAGTGGTCAATTGTTTGGTTTTGGTTTTTGTTTGGGTTGGGGTTTTTTTTTTGTTTTTTTTCCCCTGGCTCTGTGTCTGTGCCCAGTGAGGCTGTTTGGATACCACTGGCTCCCAGTACAACTTTGAACCTACTTTTGGAGCACTGATGGAAGGAATCTATGTCAAAACTGAAAATATTTACTATCTTATCAAAATTTCTCATTTTAAATGGAGAGAAAAGTAGGGATGCAGACCAAGGGAAGGCCTCTTTTTCCAGCCCTGGAGAGTAACGGTTGAGGTACATACTACACATGCTTCTAACTGCAATCAGTAAAAGAGAGGACTTTCTGTTGGCAGTCCATTATGTGTCTGGGATGTCAGCAGGGGGTTAGAACCAAGAGCAAAACCAAGGAGTTGGAGGGAACAGTAGTATAAACAGTAGACATCTGAATTTTCACATTGGCTACATTTTATGAACAAACTATTTCAGAATAATAAATGTCTTAGATGCAAATACATGTATCATAAAGAAAATACAGACAGAATGACACAGCACATCTTAGTTCAGTTTCCCTGAGCTTTTTCAATATGATTTACAGATGTGAATTTAAGATCAATATTTAAGATGTAAAGAAGAACCACATTTTGGAGAAAGCTGAATGCCCTTTCCCCCAGCTACTTTTCTTTGACTTAAAGAACCAGAACACCGAAAATATTTGTTCAGTAGAGTATGCATTTGTCAGAAGCAAGCAGGAAGGACAGTAAATTGCAAGGCAAGGTTGTGAGAGATTGAACTGAAATCAGATTCCACCATCCATTGTCTCAAAGATTGGTATGAGAAGCTGAGGTCCACTGTCTCGAACGTGTGTGAGGAGCTGAGATGGGACTCCACCATCCATTGCCTGAGAGATGAGGGGGAGGAGCTGAGATAAGATTCTACAGACCATTATCTCAAGGATTGGTGTGAGGAATTGCTGCCCATTATATCAAGGATTGCAGTTGAAGAGCTGGCTGCAAGACCAGGGAAACTGGGTGCATGTGATCCACCAGGAATGTACAGTACGTGATATTAAGAAGAGAGATACTCCCGCCACACATAATAAAAGGGGAAAAAAGTAATCACTGTTGTGGCCACCCACCTCCAATGACAACAGTGGATCCTGGGGGACACCTACCACCAGACAATGACTACGGACTCCCGGGATGCTGCTGGACCCACAGTGGTGACTATCTCTCTCTGCACTCTGAATGCTTGCTTAATTTCTATCTTTTTTCTGATCTGTCCTATTGCTATCTTTTTTATAATAATTATATTTTTATAATTAACAAACTGATCAATTATGGTACTTGACCTTGCTTGGGTATTACTTTCACTCTGGGGATCACAAATAAAGTATTTCCAACACTGGAGTTTTCTCTGGTCAGACTCTGACAAAGGTCAGAACAATTTTACTTCAAATTTCTCTGTATCAGTGACAATATTTTTTCCTTTTTAAAAGGAAATAAGGAAGGAAAGCTTTTCATCAAAAATAAAAATACATAGAGCAAGGCACAGCAGTATTTCTATGAGCTTAAGTTGTCAGAAAATCATAAAATCATAAGACAGTTTGGGTTGGAAAGGACCAACCCCCCTGCCATAGGCAGGGACACCTCTCAGTAGCTGAGGTTTTTCAATGACGTGTCCAACTTAGTCTTAAACAGTGCCTGATTTCAAGGGGTAGACAAAAGGTAGGTGGAAAGAAGCACTTTTGCATTATTTTATTATTTATTTTTTTGCATTAACTATCCTGATAGGTGCTAAATTATGCCTTAATCTGTTTCTCTCAAGTCTGTGAAGTGAGTACGGGGTGACATGCTAGAAAGCTGGATATGATGGATCTGAGCTCTATGGACTGAAATTTGTTCTCTGCAATCTTGGACCTTCATACACTGCCAAAGTGTCCTTAAGCAATTTTAGAACAGGTTTGCTAGCATAGCTTGACTGGATAACTTGTCCAGGCTTCATGAATGTTAAGTTTATAAAATTTCACATCTGAAAGATTTTGCCTCTGTAAAGGTAGAAGGACCTTATGTTAGTAGAATCTGCAGTGTTGGGGAGTCACTGTAGCTTGTGCCATCCCTTACACAAAATCTATTTGCTAATCTAAAGTAAAACTAAATTCTAAAATTAACCTAAATTCTGGAATGAATCTAAGTTAACCCCATTAACAATTTCTGGTGATCCATCCAACCTACGTGTAAAAAATATTTTGTCACACCTCCTCAAGTCTAAACTATTTCTGAACCTACTATGAATAATCTGGACATTGAATAATTAAATGTAAAAAGGGCCTTTTGCTTCAACGTGTATTTTTCCAATGTTGCTGCATAACAAACTGAAAAATGCAGTTTTCTAGAACACAACAAAATTACGTCAAGATTTGAAGCTTGGTACTAAGGGACATTCTTTCAGGAAATTACTTTTCAGCACTGGAAAAAATATCAAGAAGTGAACAGTTCACCCACTCTGGGAAATGTGACAGTAAGGTGTGTAACCATACAGAATGCAGTTTATCAGTCCACTGTAGGACACATATTTAAAGTGCCCCATGTTGCTTTTTTGTTCATTTGTTTCTCTTTCACTGTAACTCAGCATAATACTCATTTCAAATCAGTGTTTCAAATTCAGGAATAGAAACAACTAAGTATAATTTCTAATGTAAGTCTGGAAAGAGGGTGAAAGGCAGTCAGCAGTGTCAGAGTCTGTATATACCTGTGACTGTGGCCCAAGACCTCTAAAAACATGGGCGTTTTTCCATAACTAGTGAAGCTTCATATAAGATGGCATCAGTGATGGACTTTTTCAGCCTGAACAATACCAACATCAGGATTAGTGGCTGCAAATGTAAGGGACGCCATAAAAATCCCACAGCTCTACACAGTCTTGAACTGACATACAATTATTGTTCAGGAACCTCATCATGCATCACAATATCTGAATGCTTCATCATCTGTCTTTGATAAATTACCTCTTGAAGTTGGGGATGAAATAATTTTCATTTAGTAGTGCTGGCTCTGAATATTGTAAGCACTGTTGATAGAACTGATACTAAGCACTGCCATAGCTTTATATTTTTGAGAGAGTATTTTGTATGCTCTGCTAGAAAAATCCCAGGAGGCTACCTTTCTAAATACGTCACTATGATGACTGTATGCACACCATGCAACCATGCACTTACATATGACGCCTACTTTGTTGGTAAACACATAAAAGCTAAAACAGTCTGGGTATTTTCTGTCAAAATTAGCCCAAGCAAATACTTGTGTCGGTGAATTTTTAACAGGTGGGAAACTCCAGCCAGGGTGACTTAACAGCTGAGCAAATATAATGAAGACATTGGGCCTGAGAGACTGATTCACGGTTTTGGGCACAAAATAGCCAAAAAGCAAGACCTCACCCAGCTGTGCATCAGGATGCACTAGCAGGATTAAAGCCAGATCCTCACTTGCCCAACTGATTTTCACAATGGTTTGCCTTGGTGTGGCATAATAACAAAGCAAAGCCTAGTACAAACCCTTCTGTATCAAGACAATAGGCATTAGATATCTCAAAAACCCTTTGACTTTAAAAAATGCAAGCACACATGCAAAACTATCTATGGCATGCTGCACAGAGCACTAATAGGTGCCTTTGCTGCTAGTTTTTGAAGACTGATCAAACCCCAAATGGGCTTTAATGTTCTCCCCAGACCAGTGCTGAAGTGAATTGAAACTGGAAACTATTACATTCTACTGTATCATTGCATTTGAACTTCTTTTTTGTTCCCCAACTTATCGTGGCTTGCATTTTCTTTCAAAAATTAGCTATGCAAAGCTACTCTTTTCAGCAACCTCAGCATGAAACTGGGAAGACAAGGTTCCCACTGTTTCTAGGCTGTTCATCGCATTGTGTTGCACAAAAAAACAAGCAAATATTGCGTCCTTTAACCAGCAGAGGACGGTACCTCATCTCTTAAAATGAGACCTGCTGCCATAGCAATCACTAAGATTTCCCCTGCAAATGGGTGATACTTGCTCTGCTTTCTAGACGCTCACGAGAAAGAAACTAAGCAATATCATCTCATATCATTTCTGCTGCATTCAGTCACATACAATTTGGATGTCAGACAGCTACTGGACTGCCCATCACCTCAACATCTAAAGCCCCCAAGACCCCTATATGGGTTCATGTGCAGTGACATGCAATTTTGGCCCATAAAGTTACTTACTTTATTTATTTGTAGGGGTTTTTTTTATATCCCATGGAAGGTTTTCCTTTGTAAATTTATTTCATGAAGGGATACTAGGTGATATGGAGGCT
>WTXV02055252.1:0-11828 GCA_009823435.2 Nymphicus hollandicus | reverse complement strand
GTCCCTGCCCATGGCAGGGGGGTTGGAACTAGATGATCTTAAGGTCCTTTCCAACCCAAACTATTCTATGATTCTATCTTATGACAAGGAGTTGCACAGTTTAATTAAGCATTATATTTAAAAGCAAGTCAGTAACTTCTTTGTATTGTTTCTCATTTCCAGCTCTTCAGTTTGCTGACCCTTTTGTTTGTTTCTGGTTTATGAGACAAGTTTAACGGAATTTTCCAGATGAACTTCTCTATGTTGCTACTTATTTTGGATGTTTTGCCCAGTATCTTCCATGAGACAATAATGGAGGGAAGTTTGAAGTTCCTGTTGTTTATACTTCATTTGAAATCGACTTGATTCTCACTCAAATTAAAGGATCGTGTGTATTTCCATCGTTCTTTTTAATTAAATAGCATTCAAGATATTATTTGAACATTTCCATTGCATGGCCAGCTTTAGTCTCCAGAAGTCTTTGCACATAATTCCTACTGAGCCCTTCCTGAAGCTGGATGACAGTACAAGGCACAGCACTAGAGGTATAAGTGACTCTCTGAAATGATTAGTTTTATTTTCAGTCTCTTTCTCATTTACCACTGATCTGGTCTTTGCTTTTCTGTGTTTGTGTGGAGGAAGATGTTGTTCCTTAAACCATGCTTATTTCTGTACCGTAAAATTATTACCTATGAAACGCCAATACCAGAACTTTCTGGGTAACAGAGGAAGGGGGAGCAAATTCTGTTTGGAGCCAGACTGACTTCAAAACCTTTTTGACAGTAAAATATTACATGGTAAATTGCAATATGTGCATCTATTTCTTAAGGATTAGTGACTAGACATATACTTGAAATGATGAAGTTATGGTGCTGCTTCCTTTTTGAGGTATTAAGCCATTTAAGTATTGTTTTTCTTATCATTTCAAAACCATTAAAGAATCCATGTAATGCAGTCATAGAAGTATTACTGTCCTTCCTTTTTTCCTTTCAAGTTTAAAGGAAGCTAGAATTTGACTTCTGTAGTTTTCTAGAAAGCTAGAGAAGGAATGATGTTCTATGTATGAGATCAAACAAACTGGGTGGGATACTATTTGTTGTGGAAGTCTTTAGCTCTGCTGGAATTTTGATTGCTTTTGAGAGGTATTTGTAACCCTTCCCCTTCTTGCCATTAAAATTCATCTAACCTTCTCACCCACCACACATGCAGCAACAAGCATCTGACTTTTAAATCAACTGATCAGTTGCCTATTGGTCCATAATTATGGAGAGACTGTCACAACAGTCGTAGCATCGTAGTGCTGAAGCCCATCAGAGGAAAAGGCCTTTGTACTCAGATCATAGGCCAGAATTGCTGGTGAATATCCATGTGTTTGCCTGACACCTGAATCAAATTACACTCCTGTAAGAGGTGCCCAGAGAGAGACATATCTCATTAATTATACATGTAAACTGGGATCCAGCAACATCTTCTGAGGTTCTGTATTGCAACCCATGGTTTTCTGATACTGTCAGCAGCTTTGCAGTTCAGCATAGTGGCAATCTAATTAAAATGGCCATCAAAGCAGAGCTGAACTGCATTAAATGGATCCCATTAATATCATATTTAGTTTAGTGGTTTTGTGTTGAAGATGTTCATTACTGTCCTTTGCTAGGTTTTGAACTTCTGGACAACACGTTTTATAAAGATATTTACATCTCAAGAAATATAAACACACTGTTTACATACCTGATAGCTGTTCTGTTTTCTCATTCTCCACTTGATATGTTGCAGCTAGGTTGCCAGCTACCCCTTAGCTGCCTCTTGAGAACATCCTGAGGAACTGTAAAGGGTGGGGCAATGGCATCAGCTTTTGTTGTTGTTCTTTCTCTCTGTCCTTCACACCATTTTTTTGGGTCCAATTGCACAAGTCAGTCTGGTCTTTTCCATTTAGGAGACGTGGTGGGATGTCTGGATCTTCCCTTTGACCTGCAGTGTTCTGGTTGCTGTGCACTAAGCTTAAGGAAGGCTGAATTGTAATCTTTGATAGAAATAGCCTGCTATTTCTAGAGGTCAGATGAGATGTGGAGGGAAGTTTTCACTGCAGAATTACTTCTCTGTTCCCATAACTGTTCCTTCTTGTGCGGTAGGAACAAAAAAGAAACCTGTCACTAAAACCCACACATACAGAGGAGAAGCAGAAAATAAAGGTATTCTAAAAGGGTATCATTACATTTTTTTTTGTCTTTTACAGATGGATGTGTTTTTATTTTAAAGCTTAAATAACAGTTTTGTGAAATACAATGGAGGAAAACATAAACCTAGATAAGAAAAAACTATTTTACTAAGCTTCATTCAAACCACAATTGTATAATATCAGCGTATATGCTGCCAATGTATACATTGCCTTACTGTAAAATAATATCTAATATGTCTAAGTCTAGTCTCCACCTAAACAATAGCAATTAAATTAATGCCAGTAAGATTTCAATAAGTTGGAGAAATCCAGTTTTGGAGAGGGGCAATAAAATAGTTCTTTTATAGTGGCATGATAGGAGTCTTTAATATAACCACGCAATAAGAAGTCAGTTTCTAGAAGGAATAAAACTAAGTGTTTGAACAATATAAACACTGTATAACAGGAAGAACAAGTCAAGTGATTCAAGTAGCGCCCATCTTAAAGGAAGGGGATAAAACTCAGTGAAGACTCAGCTGAATGTTAGAGAATAATATTTTACAAGTTCAGGATATTAGAATGTCAAAATCTTTTACTCCAGAAAAATCACCCAGAGCAAGTCTCATTCATTATATTAAAGAGAATTGAGGAAAAAAAGCCCATGACTTTTAAAAACTAAGTATGTGTCTCTGAAAAGAGAGGGAGTCTAATTTTGCTGAAGTTAATTTTTTTTTTGTCATGAGAAGGATTATATGGAATTAGTAGTTCACTGAGACTGTTTACTAAGAGAAACAGAGGTGTGCTTAACCTATATGAATTAGTCCACTGTAGTATACTAGCACGGCAAGTCAGCTTTGTAATAAGTGCAGACCGCCTTTCCAGAACATTGAGGTTAGATGTGAACAACTGTTGGACATATTCATTATATCTATACCAGTAATTGAAAAAGGAAAATTCCTAGAGGCTGTAACTCAATCATCTCTGCTATAAAATTTTTACAATGGTATCTGATATGCTTTAGGACCAAAACCCAAGCATTGTGACTTCTTTGGGGTTTTTTGGGTACTTACCACAACCTTGAAATTCTCCAGGGGAATGTGTCATTTCAACTGTACCACTTGTGTTTTGCTACCTAACCAAAAAAAAAAAAGAATTGTTGCTTTCTGGCTGAATTGATCTTAATTTAAATGTGGGTTGTGTTTTGTAGGGGTTTTTTTTTTTTTTTTGTTTGCTTGTAATTTATTTTCTTGGTGGGATTTTTGGTTTTGGTGGGTTTTTTTTGGGGGGTTTTTGTTGGGTTTTGTTTTTGTTTATTTGTTGTTTTTTTTTAAGCTGTTTCAATGAGTTTAGGTTACAAGAAAGGGAGGTATTTTCATTACCTTTGTGAACTATATTTTTGGCAGTTCTCAGGAATTTCCCATCAGAATTCTGCAGTCAGATTAAAGGGGAAACCAATGGTGATTTTTCTCTTCATTTGACTTAATTCCTCTCCTGTGTGCAGCTTGTGTACAGCTTATTTATTTATTTATTTTTTTCTTTACCAAAGACCATGTTTTTACTCTGATCTCATTGAGCAATCCTGAAGAGTGAAATTTTCTCTTTGGACTAAAATAGATTCATCTAACTGTTGAAAAAACTGTAATTTTAGGTCCCCTAAAAAGATATTCTTCCATTGCCGGTACCAATGCCATATAGTTGTTCTGGAAAAATTTTAAGCACGCAGGCTGACTGACTATTCAGATGGAATATATTGGTTTCCATTTGGTTAGTAGTACTTTTGCCTTATCTACAATTTGGTAATTTTAGTTGTAGCAGGAAAAGAAACAACTATGTTCTCCTTTCTGCATTCACAAACAACTTCAGCTGTTTGTGATTCAGAAAGAGAAGTTAAGGTGGCCTCTCTTTCCTTCACAGTTTGTTTGCTTCCTGGTGGTTTTTTAGTTTGCTTTTTTGTTAAACTTGTCAATTTTGGATGTGTTTGTCAATCACATATGTTCTGTAGTAGTCTCTAAAATATACCAGTTTTCAGGTGATAGCGTGCTTTCATGGATTTCTGTATGTACCTTCCTATCCTTTCGGAGGGGGTATGGTCATGCTCTGTGCATCCAGATAAATGACCAGGTTTTGGTCAGCTGTAGAGGAAGAAGTGGTCCCTAATGGTGTCCAATTCGAATAGATCTGATAGGGAAACCATGTTTTTTTCTCAGGAAAAAGTGCCTCGGCATCATCTTGGATGACAAGTAAAAGCACATGGGAAGTAGAATTAAACTACTCTTAGTGATTATCCTGTTGCACTTTCAGCATATTCTGGGGTAATCATATTACTTCTGCTTCTCATTCTAGATGCAGTGAATATACAGTAATGGATTGAACTGTGATCAGATCCTGTCCTCCAGGGATTACATTTCTCATTGCATGCAAGTAGGCAGCCAGGACTAGTGATTGGCTGCAACAAGAGTTAAAAGTTTCAATTATTCCTTTTTCTGATGTTTTTCTCCTGTAGGTAATACTAGCACAAATAAAGTTCCAACTTATCTCTAGCTACCAACACCCTAATTAGCCTCCTGTAGCTCAGTATAAAACAGATGCTCCACTAGGTGATTTATTTCAAACTCTTATTACAATTTTACTGGAGACAAGTGCCCTTGAATCCAGTGCCTTCTGCATGGACAAGTCTGACACCTCTCTACTTTTTGATGACTTTCTTAGACAAATTACTGAGATAAGTCTGACAAACATGTTAAAAGAGAGAGCAATTTTTCTTTTAAGAAATAGGAAACTAAGCATTGAATTTAAGTTTTCTGAAATGTGTCTAGGTGTACACTGAGAGAAAACAGCTGAAATATTATAATTGTTATGTTGTAACACAACAAAGAACTAAGTGGGAGTAAGTAGAATATTCTGACATGAGCTGGCACTATTGGGTTCTAACAGAAACCAAGGTAATGAGACCCCTCTTCTCCCTGTCAATTCTTACGAGTATTATCTTGCACCGCTTCTTACAATTTTTCTCTGAGGATTTCCAGATACTTTATAAACACAGACAAGACAAGACTCATAAGGCAATAGCTCTCTGTACTGTAACCATACATATAATCTAACTGGTTTTTTTACATATGTTGTAATAAGTCTCACAGAAACTAGTCTGGAAAGTGCTCTTGTACCTGGCAGCTGTCCTAGCCTATGCTGGTGGCAGGGGATGTTGGGCTTCTGAGGGTGAGAGCAAGCATGCATTTTGCACTGCATTCCCACTTCTCTGCAGCAACAGTTTCACTGATTGTTAAATTTGCCACTGTATGCTTATGTTTGCTTTCTGTGGTCAAACAAGTTTGAGGCAGGATCCAGGATACAATGAGTAGGTCTCTTGAGCCTTTTTCTTTCCACCCTCATTGAACTGCCACTTAAAAGAAAAAATATGAATTTATATTACAATACTTCTTTATCAGACTCATTAATTTTATAGTCCTACTTAATTAACCTCACATTGCTGAGTCAAGATGTTGACCACAGCTCTCTCTAGTTACTTCAGCCACTGTCCCGTGGCTGTGATTAAGCATTAAGGCCCAAATTGCTAACATCAGTATGTCAACAGAGCATGTCTTAGAATGACTATATGGCATGAAACCCAATAATGCACTTCCAGACATAGTTATTAATGGTACATGGATGGAAAACAGCTTCTAGAGACAATTAGTGGACAAAATGCATACAGATAATTCAACGTTGTTGTCACAAATAGTTTAAAAAGCTGACTGTTCAGATGTTTGCACACCACCAACACATGTGCTGGAAACTGGTGCATGTGAGTGATGCTCACCAAAGCCCCTACCATCAGCTTTCTTTGGGTAGTGAGTACACAAGGCCATAAGGTCATTTGTGTTATGTAGCTCCTCACAGCTAGTGATGAAACCTGTGCAGCACCAGGTTACACCCAGCACCGACAGTTCTCCTTGCTAGTTTCTATAGCCTAAAAGCACTTAAAGTGGGAGTAATTATCTTTAATGAAATGCTGTTCTTCTCTAAGTAATTATGGTATATCATACCAGTACATGAAAGTTTTAACTCATGTCTCCCATAAAGCTAGTAAATTCCCAGCTTACTGGGTTTATCCCCCCCAGCACTGCTGGAAACTTGTGTATAATTTTTATGATTTTTATAATTACAAATTTTTTGCTGCTCTGTTATTGTGGAAATATTTTCCTTTTGATTTGAAATAGATATGATTAATTGCATCATTCCTCATTGTCCCATATGGTAAAATACTATTTTTCTTCAATAAAGGAAGAAGTTAGAAACTTTTGGGCCTTCTCCTTGATTTAAGGTACAGGTCACAGAGGGATTTTCTTTTCTTTGTTTTAACTACTATAAAAATATCTGTAAATGCCTGTGTGTTGCAGAATAATGTTCAAAACCAATGTTCTGTTGTAGTGAGGAGAAGAGAGCTTGAACAAGGAAAGAAGGCTGTTTCCTGCAAACAGGTACCCTACAGTGGTAAGACAGGTTGATAACTAGGAAAGAGCTGAGGTTTAAATTTGCTGTTGGCTTATTTTTATCTTTGCTGTATGCAAGTAAACATTGAAGAATAATTTTTTAAACACCCTAGGTCATTGCCGAAACTCAGCTTAATCGTGATGTGCGTTTAAGTCTCTTGTAGACCAGTGTTGATTATGAGCTCTTTCAATCTCATAAAGTTCCAATTACATCTGACTGGAGTAAAAATATAAAAAGACATTTTCAGTCTCCTGAGTAAAATGTTCTCACAAAGTATCTTTACACAATGTGAAACAAACTGGTAGGACTGTAATCCCTCTGGAACCAGGAGCAGCAAAGGCTGTCTTACAAAACACAGTTAGAAAGAAAAGAAACAGACACTTTAAATCACCTACTGGCATGTAACAGAACTGTAATTTCTGTGGGAAACAAGAGCCTGAAGTTCATTTCCTGTGTTTGCCTGGGTATTCTCATGGCTACCTCTGCTTTCCTCAGAACAAGGCTAGCTGAACTGGTTGAAGATGGATCACTTTTGTGGCTAAGTTGGGAACTTTGGGGCCAGGAGCTGGGAGAAGAAGCCTGTAGGATAGGATAGGATTTCTCACTAACCTAATGGCTATGTCGTTGATCAAAAGAAAAGTGGGAAACAAAGGCATTGGCCAAACCTTGATAAAATATGGTTAATTTATAGAAAGGTAATTCAAGGGTTGATATTTGAAAGGTCAGTGTCTCTTCCGTGACTCTCTTTTGTCTCACACTAGGAAATACCAGTAACAGAAAAAATAGTTTCTAATTAAAGTAGAAAGTTGAACTAAAAAGTGTGAGAATAGAGACAGAATTGAAATAGCTTTGAGAGAGCTATCTAGCATTATTAAGGAAAATAATTAAGAGACAGCTTCATAGCAAATTGTGAATTTGCCTGAAAACAGGGGTTTCATGAGTTAAATAGGTCAGATTAAGCTAGCTTTTGAATAAATTATATTGAAGTTTTATGTATTCTGCCTCTTGAAATAACAGTTTAAGATGGAAGGAAAATGTTAAATAAGTAACACAGTGGGAATAACATTTACATTAAGATTACATTTAATTACAGCAAAGATGGAAATTATGCACAGAGTTTGAGAACTGACTTAATTCTCAGGGCAGTCAACACAGAATGAATTAGGGTTGCTTGCAACAATGGCTTAAGAAGTCAGAGTCATTCACGATGAAGAGTGTGGTGAGGGGAGCAGAAAGAAGTGCTTCACAGGATAGGAAGATCAGATGGAAAAGGAGAGGAAAACAAGAGGAGAGAACGCAAGAGGAAAAAGAGGGGCAAGCAGAGCTGAGGAAAAGAAGCCCCTAAGTAGCTAAGTAGGTAAATATGGATATGAGTAGTAGACTCTGTTGGGTCTGCATATGAAAATGTATTAACACTGAGACCTTACAGTACTTACCAGCAGTTTCAGAATTGCTATAACACTGTTCAGAGTTCCTCCCTGTGCCAGGCAGCTATTGCCCCAGGTAAATGGCACAGCAGGGAGAGATGCAGAGGAAACCTCACAGATACACACCTCTTCTGCAATACACAGTGAAATGGGAGCTCCCCACAAAGGCCATGGAAATGTTTCTCCAGAAAATCCTCTGTTGGATGACTACAGCCCCCATATGTGGGTGGTAGTGCAGCTGCAGTAATGAAGGTTGTAAAATATCTCCTCAGTTTAGAAGAAAAGGAGTAAAAATATGCTTCACTTATTTAATCTTCTCAGTGTATATCTCAAAAGTCCTGAGCTAGGTGCTTGAAGACTTTATTGATTCTCAACAGAAGTGAACTTGCCACACTGACATGCAGACAGCTGCAAGCAGGTGGGTGTTTTACTGTTTTCATAAAGCATAAAATAGTCCAGAGAGCTAGACATCTTGCTCAGCATTTCTGAAGGTTTCAGATGAGTACAAAACTGACTGCTCAGCCTGTTATTAAATCATAAAAGTGTGCTTATTCAGTATGCACTATGTATGTACAGATTTTTTTCTGTCCTGATTACCTACAAAGCTAGACAGCCTCTAGCCATATATATGGGCAATGAAGGCTTAAAAGGTACAGCTCTGGTAGCATATTCACAGAACTAGGATAACTATTCATGTTTGTGAACATGGATGCCTGAAAATGCATTGTGAAATCCATGCACAAAAAGCTAAAATTAATGCCTTATGCCATCATAATACTCTACTCAGTTGGCGAACCATTGTCCTGCAGAACCTGATGATGGAAGCGCCTTCATTTTGCTCCATCAAAGCTCAGCTTTGTACTGAAGAGCTACAGCGTGGATTCTAGGCACATGGGTATTTCATCCTCAGTGATCCTTTGGCCTGTGGTATTTCTGCTGCTGTGTTAACCATAGTGGAGGACTCAGTGCGACAGCAACTGGTTAAAACCAACCTTTGTCACATATGGTGCCAATAGCCTACAGTCATCTGATGATTAAACAATTTCTATCACTATGTAAATGTAACATCTCGAGACTGCCTTCCAAGAGGTTGAAAAATACATTCCCTTTATCAGCCCCCTGAGCAACTACTACTGCCACCACTAAATTGCATTAGAGGTGCTGCCTGGCAGCATAGCAAAATTAGAGGTTTCACTGTACAGTGTCTTGATATATGGTTCTGGATATACAGCTTATACTTGTGGCTCAGAAATAAAGTTTTCAACATAAAAAAGGGTAATGGAGTGCTCAAATGGGTGACTGTCTGAAAAATACTTCTGAATCTTTTTCTTCAAGCATACAGACTAAGAATAATTCTGCTAAATTTCTATGTATAGCAAAATAAAGACAATTTGTAGTCTGATGAGACAGAATTTAAGGACAGATTTCATGGAGTAGTTACCCTGAAATACTTAAGTTTTCCTTTAAATGTGGGGGATTTCAATAACAGGTGCAATGCTTTTATAAATGGTGTTGGTTTTTTAGCTAGTGCTATTGGAGTAGCTTTGCTGCAGCTGTACCCTTGTGATTTCAATACTGTATTCAGCTATGAAAAATAGAAAAGGGATCATACAACTAAAAAATACCTCAGGCATCCACCTGAATTTCTGGTGGTTTTTTTTTTTTTTTATGAATTTAGTATTGCAAATGCAGGATTATTTTTTCCTCAGGTGAAAGTATTTAGGGCACTTAAGAAGGTCACATTTTGGGTTAACCTTTTTCTAAGTAACCTCAAGGTCTTCTATCTGTATTAAGCATTGGAGGTATGAGTCCAGGTTTTATTCTTTTTCCCCTTATATTTGCTCAGTGGAGAGCTTTCTTTGCTGCCTCAGCCCTTCAGGACATCTGAAAATAAACTTATGGGGGCAAGGAGGGATTTTACTGAAACTGAGTTTTGGGGCATTTCTGAGGTGCTCTAGACATTTAAACCAAGAAAGTAATTTAAGCAGTCACATCCTTGTTCTAAGGGCATGCTTTCCACTGAATTACTTTGATTTATCATGTCTTCACACAGCTTTTGCTATCATATTAATTTGACAGACTTTTCAGGAACTTTCCCGTAAGATTCTTCCTTCAAAATGTTCGAAGCTTCTAATGTCTCAGATGAGATTTAAAGCAGCAGACCTAATTTGAGTAACAAAGTTTTATCAGTATTAGATACATGTAGGTACATGCCTTCCGTTCAAGGACTGTTACTCTAGGCTAGCAATAGAAATGTTTAGAGCTGGTGCTTTTATATCAGCAATGTAAGATGTTTTGTGTGCTCAAGAGTGCAAGCAGGAGTGGGTGCAAAGGCTAAGGAGATGGTTTTGGAGGGCAGAAAGAGACCAACTTGCTCTGGCTTTTGGGGAGCTGCATGTGGAGTAATGTATCTCTAAAATCACACAGGAAATTTCCCTTGAAGAGTGTTTTCTGGAGCAGGCCAGGAAACAGTTAAAAAGTTGCTGATAAGCCATAGAGATGGTTCAGGGACCAATATCTGAGTTCACTCTCTTGTCATCTTTTATTTAGTAGTCAGCCAAGATGCCCAAGAAATCAAATAATATGGTAATATAAAACACATTACTGGTGTTTATGAGCTTTCTTTCCAATGCCAAAGGCATTAACTAACCCAGCAACAAGTAGAGTTTTTTGTTACATGATCCAAAGCCTGAACCCTGACTCTATGTTAAACTACAGACACTCCATGTGAATGAGTATGATTAAGGGCTTGGCCTTACTCTTCTACATATTTTCTTTCTATCTTCTCAGAATGCGCAGAACCATTCATTTTATTGGGTGGTTGATGTTTTCTACTTTACAATCTCTACCTTAACTGCATCCTTGGTACTAATGTTACTACTCTCAGCGTATCAAAGGCTATTGAAAACCAGAATATAATGCCTAGTTTGTTCTTTTCCTGATTTTTTGACCTTTATGAAATTCTCAAATTGCTTAAATGTAACAACAATCCTAAGTTGCATCCTTGGGTGAAAATCTAGGAGACAGTAGCAATAACTGTGAGAGTTTTTCTATGTATCTCTGGAAACTCCAAAGAATCATTAAATAAAATAGGCTTTTGTTTGTATTTTTCCAATATATTTCCAATCACAATCTTTATGTTATCATGGCTAGAGGATCACTAAAATGAAAATACAATAAAAGTCTTTATCAGAATAAGCACTCCTCCTTACTCTGTAGGCTGGGAACAATCCAGGAATAAAATAGCTGGTTTAGATTTTGGATTTCTTAACTGTAACCCATAGAGCTAAGCTTAGTTATAGGTAGTGCACCGATATTGATGATAAAAGAGCATAAAGTCTTAGATTACAGTCCAAGTGTTAATTATATGTTAGCTTCAATCATAGAATCATAGAATCATAGAATAATAGTTAGGGTTGGAAAGGACCTTAAGATCATCTAGTTCCAACCCCCCTGCCATGGGCAGGGACACCCCACACTAAACCATGTCGCCCAAGGCTCTGTCCAACCTGGCCTTGAACACTGCCAGGGATGGAGCATTCACAACTTCCTTGGGCAGCCCATTCCAATGCCTCACCAACCCTTACAGTAAAGAACTTCCTCCTTATATCCAATCTAAACTTCCCCTGTTTAGGTTCTAACCCATTACCCCTTGTCCTATCACTAAAGTCCCTAATGAAGAGTCCCTCCCCAGCATCCTTATAAGGCCCCCTTCAGATACTGGAAGGCTGCTATGAGATCTCCAAGCTGGATAGGACTCAATAAAGTAAGCAGAT
>WTXV02055251.1:0-13362 GCA_009823435.2 Nymphicus hollandicus | reverse complement strand
GGACTGTAGTGATAGGACAAGGGGCAATAGGTTTAAGCTTAAACAGGGGAAGTTCAGGTTGGATAAAAGGAAGTTCTTTACTGAGAGGGTGGTGAGGCACTGGGACAGGCTGCCCAAAGTAGTTGTGAATGTTCCAGCCTTGGAAGTGTTCAAGGCCAGATTGGACAGAACCTTGAGTAGCACAGTCTATGGTGAGGTGTCCCTTGTTCTGTGGCGTTGCTCCTGCAGCACTGCTTTTGCATCTTTATACAGGGAATAGTACTTGTAGGCACTGTTCAAAGATTGAATAAAAACCAGTTATCTCAGAAAAAATAATGTTTAAACTCATAAAACCCATCCTAGAAACCTGTGATGGTTTAACTTTTTAGCAGTTTTGTTGGAGTTGCTGTTTTATCTGTCTTAGAGCATCCTTGGTAGTAGCATCTTGAGTTTATGCTCATTTGATGGATCCTGGACTCTAAACCACAAGAGAGATGTTGACTGTGTGTATTAGTTTAGTTTTCAGACGTTTTAGGGTTTGTATATATATAAAGTCAGCTTGTTCTATAAACAATTAAAGTTGGTCAGTCAACAGTTTGCAGTATGTAAAAGGATGGTAAAATCAGGGTACAATGGGTCATACAAAATGCTGCTTTTCTGAGAGAGAGAAAATAGTAGGAGATTGATGGGGGTTTTTTAACTCTTGCTCCTGTATTTACTAAGCTTGGACTGAGCAGTAAATGGCCAAACTTGAAATGGATTAATTCTCATGGCTCTTTCTATGAAAACTTAGTCAAAACGATGTAAAATCTGGATCGTGATTAGAAGAAAACTAAATTCAATAATGATCTTGTCTGAATTGTTTGAACCTGTTTAAAGCTTCTGTTTTACTATTCACTTGAGGAGAAAAATCCCTTAAGCATGAAGCGTGTCTTTTTTTCTAGTTTCATTGCATCACAAAAGAGGAGGAATCCTGTGTATTTTGTGCTTTATATGGCACAAACAGGTCACTTGTTTGTTGTTTTTTTACTGGCTGCTTTTCATCCCCTTCAATGGGCACTGACCAAGAGGAATAAACCAAATGGCTGTCATGAATAAACCCCGCAGAAGTATGTCCTGGCCTTACAAATTTAGTCCTTGCATTGCTGGAAGAGTAAAAATAGTTTTCTGATTCCTCATGGTCTGAGATGTCTAGGAATTTCTCTGGAGTGGCCATGCAGATGTGCATTAAGGTAAATATGTTCTAATGGAAGGTGTCCCTGCCCGTGGCAGGGGGGTTGGAACTGGATGATCTTAAGGTCTTTTCCAACCCTAACCATTCTATGATTCTATGTCAGAGTGAGTCTTTACCTTTCTCAGGTAAAGGGACCCGTAAAGGTCCCCAGATGCCACCTTTACAGCTTTCTTTTCTTTCTTTTTCTTTTCTTTTTGCCTTTTTACCCTGGCTACTGGCTAGGCAAGAGGTCTCTGCCCTGGCTGATCCTGTGCGTATATGCTGCCTTGTAAGACGGGCGAGATGTTACCTAAGTCTCCGTAATCTGCACCAACTCACTGGTTTGTTGCCAAACATATAACTAAATACCTTTAATCTCTGCTCCTGAACTTGCTTGACAAGCTTGAAAGTTAGTACAGGGAGGAATGATCACAAAAGTTCCTTTCTGTAGGAAAAAAGCATGCACTGGCAACAGTTTTGCCTGTTCTATGATCTAATACATTCTATCAATCAGCAGTGTAACTATTTGCTATTGTTTATAAAATATTATAGCTCACTTGGGCACAGATGTTATTTACCGCCTTGATTTTAGTTTCATGGATCACTGTGCTATTCAGATACTCTTTTTCTGCTCTCTTTGACCCTGGTTGCAGCTGAACTTCTGAATGCCACAGCTTGTTTCAGTTCAGACTAGTATTGATGGCTACTGCTCTTGTGGGTTGTATTTGCTTCCAAACTGAATAAAATAAAGAAGGTTGTTTCTTAGGCCTGGCTTATATCTCTTCATACAGCCATTTTTGAGATCATGATGAAAACCAGCTGTTCTGAGCTCCTGAGCTGCCTTGGCCGGTATCTTACCTTGGAATAACTTTAGAGGATGGGGCTCCCAAAGACTGTCAGGAACTAGAGTTCTAGAAAATGCAAAAATAGCGTGGATTTCATACTTCTTAAAATAAGGTCATTACTTATAGTTGTTAGTTCTGCATTTAAGAACATGGTTGCTCTTTGCACAAATGATTTCTAGAGGAAAACTCATCACAGTTGTGATATGCAATATACATTATTTAAAATCAACTGAATGCTTGATTGTGTGTGTTTTGCAGGAAGAGACTTTAAAAAGCTTAATGCTGCAAGTTCATGATCTGCCCTCCTGTTTTCCAGGCTCTTTCACTCATACGTTTTGTCATTCATCAGAATTTCTCATTTCTCTCTAATGTTCTGTAATTCCTGCGGGAATAGGGGATGCAGCACTGGCTGTGGCCCTGGGTCTCATTCCTGCTCATGCATAAGAATTTCCATTTCCCTCTCTGAGGGCAAAGTTTATCAGACACTTTCTGTGTTTATTTAGGTAAATTTCTAATACTTTGTACACCAGGTTGTTCTCTCTGATACCATAAAATTTTATGGAATCTTCTCAGATGTTCCTGAGGAGAATCTGTGGGGGTGTTTTTAAATAGCTCTGTCAATTTGTGTATCTTAACCTTGTATCCCTCAAGTTTCCTTGGCTTTCGTAGTCATGCCAATGCGTTTCTTGAGACAGTTAAGGAATGATTTATTTTTTTTCCCCTTCAGAGTTAACTTGTATTCTTCTGGGGGAAAAGCGAGAAGAAACAAAACAGAGGAGAATTGACAATATTACACAAACCACTGAATATAAAACAGCTGCAGCATGTTCATGTGTTATGGGATGTCTTGGCTTTATGAATTAACTCCTTTACTGAACTGTTGAAGCTGATTTATTACCTATGAGAAGTACTGACTGAGTAAAAATCTGAGGTCTCGTATCTGTAATGCAGTAAATTAGGTGGTTATGAATAAGATAGGTGGTTATGTGTAAGTTTATGAATTTACCCCTTTTTGTTTTCTTCCCTGAGGGCATTCAAAGGTAACAGCATGTCTAATTTCTCTGGGTAGCTTTATCTGTCAGGAACTGAAATACTTAATTTGTAGGCTGTGAGATGTATATAATACCTAGTTTGTAGTGTAATGGGCTTGTCAATTTAGCAGAAATGGATCCAAGTTCATCAGTTTTATTCCCTCCCATCTGTTAACCTGGCTTCTTTGTTTACCATGCTATGTCTAGGAAATACAAATGTAAGAAGCTGGGAAGCTGGTAGAAATTTCAGTCTGAATCAAATCAAAGTAATCTAATTCTGTTGCTGCATAGGAAATGTAAAGCTTAAATCCTGGTATTCCTAATGGGTCAGTGCAAATACATTTATCTAGGAGCCTCCACTGTAGCAGCAGTAGTGTGTTTTAGTGAAGATGGGTCAATTCCTCCTTCCAGTCAGGGTTTCTCTGGACATATGGTGGGACATATGGCTCTCGCAGGACTCGGTGCCTGGGTGTGAGCTGGTCATAGGTGGTGAGCTCTAGATGTGCAAGGGGGAGGTGCAAACCACACCTCTGATGGCTTTTTCTATCCCCACACTGTTGTGGGAAAGTCTTTAATTGAATTCCTCACTTGCTCCGATTTTTGGCAAGGAAAGAGAGAAGATTGCACAAAGGGAGGTATGGCCATCTCTGACCCCATGTTGCAGACTGCCTCTTCTTTGCAGGCACATGCTGGGCAAAACATTACTTGACCTGTTTTAAATGGACCTTTTTCCTAGTTTTAAATCCCTTTCAGTTTTGTGTTACATTTTTGGCCTCTCCACAACTGCTTTGTAAACCTGGATTGTGTCTCACCTCCACCTTTTCCTTCCTGGTCTGGAGAGTCCCAGCCTTCCCAGTTCTTCCTCCTAATGTGGCGGCGTGAGCGTATGCTTTCAGCCGTGTATTTTGTGAAGTATAACCTGCTGTTTAATGTGCAGGGCTTCAGCAGCGAGTGTTTTACAGTCAGTGTTTGCTGGGAGATAAGCAGCAGTGAGACTAAACCATTTCATCTAAGCGAATAAACGTCCTTGTAGAGCTGTATTTTAGAGATTTGTAAGGAATTAAAGAATGCTTAGAATTAAAATTCTCAAGAGATTTCAGATGATGAAAATAATGTAAGAGTGAGGCTCAGCTGCTCTGTGTGTGCCTGTCTTGAGTTGCTCTCGAAAAAATAGTTCTTGAGGGTGGGAAACCCCCAACAACCTCAAATCCATCAAAATGGTTTGGTTTCACATTAAACTATTGGGTGTCTCCTATCACTTTCCCCACCCCAACTTTGCCACACAATCATTATGTCCCTCAGATATCAGACAGTGCATTATTAAGTGCACAGGAGAAGCCAGGAAGACCTCACAGCTGTGTTCCCACAGTCTGCTGAAGGCAGACAACTTGTGCAAGTGTGTCTCTGATTCACAGCCAGTTGCACAACTGGGGTTTATGTGGTTAGTTTTGTTTGTCTGAAACACTCCTGCCTTTTGGACAGGTTTACATCAGTTCTTCCCACTAGCTTTTTTTTCTGAGAATTGGCTTTTTTTCCCTCCTCATGTAAAAATTACTTCAATTTTTTATTTTTCTTTGTTAAATTTCTCTCCCTTATATCCTAATAACCCAGTGGCCAATGACTGTAACTGGGTAGGCTGCACTAAAAGAGTTGGCAGGTCAGTGGGACAAGGGTCTTGGCTATTTTGAGTGAGGCTTGTGTGTCGTCTAAGTCAGTACTCAACTCCTAGCAGAGCTGTGACTCTGAGCTTAGGGGTTACTGTTATAGTGCATTCGTTTTTACAATAATCATAGAATTACAGGACAGTTTAGCTTGGAAGGGGCCTTAATCTAATTCCAACTGCCTGCCATAGGCAGGGACACTTTCCACTAGACCAGGTTGGTCCAAGCCATGTCCAACCTGGCCTTGAACACTGCCAGCAAAGGGGCAGCCACAGCTTCTCTGGGCAGCCTGTGCCAGAGTTTAACTCACTGGAGTGAAGCTGCTTTTTCCTAATGTGAATCTCCCCTCTGTCAGGTTAAAGCCATTTCCCCTTGTTCTGTCACTACAGGACCTTGTAAAAAGTCCTTCTCCAGCTTTCCTGTAGGGCCCCTGAACAGATTAAGAACCATACTTCCAACTTCTTGTATCCCCTCTTTTTTTCTATCTTGCACCATCTTCTGTGTGTCTCTCTTTACTCTCCCTTATCTTGTATTGTGCTTTTTCCCCTTTTCGTGGTCTTTTGCTTTGTCAGTGACTTCTTCCATTTTCCTGCCTCCCAAGTTATTTTAATCAGACCTTTTGTTCTCCGTTTCTTCATGATCTGGCAATTTATACTTCACAATCTAAACTTTATCAAAATAAATGTCTGCTAAACCTTTTTCCTGTGCTCCTTTCACTGTTCATCAGGCTTGAACACAGTTACGTCCTCTCATGTATATTGATAGTATTTTCGATTTTCTAGCTCCAAATAATCAGTTTCGCTCTGGTTCTCTGCTGCTCCGCTCTACTTCTCTCTAACGTTATGGAAGAGTGATGTTAGATTGGCTTTCTCTGCAAGCTTCTTCCTTAGGTTTCTTCCCAAGAGAGGTGGGGAAGAGCAGAAATGGAGTCCAGCCTTTCCAGGAACTTCTGCAACTGTGGAAACATCAGCTCAGCTTTGGGACTTATTGTGAAGGTGCTGCTGATTCCCCAAATGGTGAACCTTTCCCTCTACCTCACTTGTTCTCTCAGGTGAAGCTTTCACCAAACATGCTTGACATAGGAGAATGTGATATGCTCTTCCATGAAGGTTTACTTTACATAATAGGATATGAAGGTAGGTTCTAGATGATTTGCATAAAAGTAAAAAACTTGAGAAGAAGGAATCTGTTACTTTGTAGCATCCCTTTTTTAAGATGGGATAGAAATTACCTGCAGATCGAGGTAAATTTTACATGCTCATTGCCAAATAATCAAGTTTTAAAGTTTCTGTCCCTTTTTCTTCTCATTTTCTTTACGGTGTTCTGCCATAAATATTCACTCATGAAAATCAACCCTTCAGATTTTGGGAGGCAATGAGACTGAGGGACAGGCTGGGTTGTACTCAGCAGAAAATGTGTAACTAACATGCATTTTCTTCTTCTGGAAAACCTATTAAAGGGGTGTTGATGCTTTTAACATTGGATTTCCCTTGGTTTTGTTGTTGTTTGAGAGTGTTTTGGTTTTGGCTGAACAATCTGTAGGCTACTTGGTTTTAGAAGCGGGTTTTAGGGTCCTGCTGCCAGACAGAGCTTCCAGGTGGGTCTGCACACACTCCAGTGCATGTTGGAAGGCTTTGAAACAGGGAGGGGCGGAAAGCAGGTTTTATTATAAACTAGAATAAAAGACTTCAGATGGAAGTCAAATCATATGGAAAGGTGTAGAAGAAATTAGGAGGTTTACATACAAATCCTTCCTTGACCATTGTGTCCTGGTGAGTGGATTCATTCTCCCAGTCTTGATTTCAATTGCTTGCTGACTTTGTGGTGGCAAGACCTTACCTCGAGCTACAGTGTTCACTTGGTTTACTTACCTAGTTTTTAACATGGACATGAGAAGGGTTATACTGGTCTATCCATGATTGACTGCAGTGGGATGCTAAGCAGTGAGCATGCAGTAATAGATTTTCCTAGAATACTCTTTCAGCGTCCTCTGACAGGTAGCACAGAGACTGCTTGAGTGCAGGTGGTCTCTCTGGTATTAGTACTTGTCATTTTTCTGCTGTAAATTTATGCAGTTACTTCTTAAGCCTGCTCAGACTATGCTGCAGCTTAACTATATACCCAGTGGTTTCTTTTGAGCTTGCTTCTTGCTAGTTTCATTGAATTTTGCCTAGTCGTTGCATAGGAAACGATGCGGGAAAGCAGTCCCTAACAACCTCCTCTGTGCCAGTCTCGTCTGTAAGACCTTCACCTTTGCAGGTGGACAACTTGTAGTGCTGTATGCTGAAAACAGTTGGGGAGCTTCATCACCTCCCTGTTTTATCTCCTCTCCAGGTCACCCATGAATGGTGAAGAACACAAGCCTTAGCTCTCACGCCTGTGGGATTTCACTGATAATACTTCTTTGGCCTTGAGAACTGGCTATATGCTCTGTACTTCCGTCTGTGGTCCATCTTTCTAACTACTTGAATACACATGTGAGGACCTTGTACATCCCACAGCCACCTCTTTGAAATCAGTTAATAAAATAGGATACTGTGTTATCTAGAAACAAAGTTTTATTTATACCAGTTTTTACTGATCAGCTGAGAAAAGATAAAATATTAGTAGACATATCTAATTGTTTTCCTTTTGGGGCTGCAGTTTACTTTCTTCTGATCTTTATTTGCTTAGCTCTTCAGCTCTTGAAAGGTGGTTTAAGTGTGTGTTTAACATCAGTTGATCAGGAAATGCAACCATTTTAGAAGGACTGAAAATGGAGAAAACATAATACATTGGGACAGAAAAGAGGATAAAATTGTTTCTTCTCCTCTACTCAGCTTTCTACTTCAGTAGTAAATTGCAAGAGCAATGTAAAAGTAGGGCAACAGCACTAAAAAGCAGTAAAACTAATTGGTGAAAATTATTGTATTAATTATAAATAATTACATCAAAGTCCAATTCCAAATGGGAAAGGCATCTGGCGTCACAGCAGCAATGCAAATAGCGTCAATCTAATCAGAAGTTACAAGACTTCTCTGAGGGACTTGATCCCTTCCTTGACAAATCAGGCTGCTGTATGTATTTGCATTGGAGTATTTTATTCTTATTAAAATAACTGTGTTTAGCACTTTTTTCCTGGTGAAATGGCAGCCTTAGAGGCAGCTTTGCAATTACAGATCAACAGTGTCTGTATTCAGAAAGATTTCTGTTCTGTTGCTTATACTGGAGAGACAATACTGTAATGTGTCTTTTTGTCCAAAGCACTCTGCGAAGTCCTTAGTTATATAATTGGTGTATTCAAAGGATAACTGTAGTGCGGAATAAAGAATTTATTAAATGAACATAATTTTAAACTATCAAAAGGGGTTTAGTGAATATTGGAATCTTAAAATGTGAGGGAAAAGAAATGTCTTTCTCTGATTAAATTTCTATTTATTCCTCTTAAATTTTGGAGGGAGTAACTCTGCTTTTTACATGGCAAATATATTGTCTGTATAAATATAAACATAGCCTTTCCTATTCTGAAATGGTCTCACTGACTTTGGCACTTTAAATGCATGTTTTATATCTGCCATGCACCTGGAGAGAAAGGTTTGTGTTTTCAAGTAAAATGATATATTGTAAAAGGGCAACAGATAACATCTTAGTTTTCCTTTAAAAGAAATAACAACAAAACCTCCCATCTGTAGACATTGGTTTCTGTCTCTGATTCATGTTTGGGAAAGGGGACGAAAAGCCCACTGGTATCATCAATATATCAGTATATCTGATCACAACATATCAAACGCTTTGAAGCAGAATGAGAGGTCGTCTGTGTTTTAACCAGTTTCTGCCACTCTTTGCTCATTTAAATATGTTAATGTGACAAAAAACTTTGTGTTGCTGACATGTGCTTTAAAAATCTTCATCTGGAGGCCTGTTCTTATTAATTCCCCTTAAATAACGGTGCCTAATTATGAGCTACGTTAAAGCTTTTATGAAAGAGGAAAGATCTGATGCAGATAAAATCAAATGCTCTTTTCATTTTGTAGGCTTTCTGGGGGCTACTTTTGCACTGGAATAACAGCAACGACAATCAAAAAAAGATTGCTCTGACTTCGGGGTTCTTTTTGAACCACAGGAACTGGACAAATTGGAGTTGAAAGGGCCTCTCCAATTAACACGTCTTCTGCTCATGTGTTGGACAACACACTGGATAGCAATTAATTACAGATGTTCCAGCTTGTGTGGTTTTAGGTCAGCTCACAGACATGGCTCAGGCCTCATGGTAGTTTTTTCTCCTCTAATAGTCTAATGAGAAAATAAGCACTCCAGTGAGAAAAGGAGCAAGCTAGAAAGAGGGCCTGGACTTAAATGTCACGTTTGCAGCATTGGACTAAACTAGGCCTGTTATGTATGGTAGGAGCTTGCTGTGCAGTGACTTCTTTGCAGTGACCTTGTTTCTCATCTGGACAAAGGTTTGAAAAGCAAATTGGATGGCACGAGGGAATTGGGATGGGTAAAAATCTGCATATTTAAGCAGTCTTTAGAAAATACTGCAGAGGGTAATTGCTGTTATTTCTCTTCCTTGAGAACTTTACAATTCTGAGCTTTTTTTCTTAGTATAAGAACTTAACTCTTGGGTGGAAGAGTTGCTGAACAGATGTAGCAGTTATAATGCCCTGCCTATTTTCAACCTCAAAAATAGCTGAGCTTAAGATAATGTTATGTACAGATTTAGAGAAGAATCACGATTTCTTTTGAGGTATGTGGTTTACTGTCAGCCATGTCAGCCTGGGTTTCTATATGAAGCAGAAAATAACATGAATGAAGTGGTAAGAAAGCAGGCTGAATATTCGGAGAGCTTCCTTCTTAACTGGCATTCTTTCAGGCACTATTGTCCTCCCAAACCATCTGGGAGACCAAAATAAAGGCTATTAATCTTTGTTTTATGCCCTACCTCACCCAAAGACTCTGTCTCAGGGGACACACTTGACTCTTCCTGCAGCAAGGCTGTTTGCAAGGCCAGCAGTTCACTGGGTGCTGATTGTAGTTTTCACTTGGCCTGTAAACTATATTTTGCACCCACAGAGCTGAAATCTGTGCACCTTCTGCACCTGAATACTGCTTCCAACTTTCAGCAGCAAAGACGCTGGCTTAAAGAACCATGCAGCCATGAGAGAGGAGTTTTGATTTTTCTACCTTTTAGTGCATAATATTCTCCTCTACCCTTCAAACTTAGAGGAAAGTCTCCAGTTGGTGACAGATGGCTAATTAGGTAGAAAATGTGTGCATGAGCCATATTAATAGAAATGTTTGTGGCTGAAGCACATTAGTCCTAACCTCTCTGCTTGTGATCCTGGGAGAGGTTGATAATGCTTGTTATGAAATGTTGAAGTGACAAATTAGCCATTAGGATTTTATAGCTGACTTTTTTTATTAAATGCTTGTTGTTGCAGGGTTTTTTGACCTCAGAAATCTATGTGCTGAAGGTATAATGTTCCTGTTGTCTTCGGCCACCTGAGAACGTTATTTTTTGGGGGGTTGGAGGAAGAAATAGGTGATCATCGAATTAGATGCAACATGTTAGAAGTGGTGCTCAGGATATTGATGTACGCTTCTGATTTTGCTCAGTTAGAGGGGACAGTTATAGCCTGTCCTCTGCAGAGGCAGCTGGGTTTGTTTAGGAGACAGAGGTGAAGGACTTGTCTCTTTTCTTGCAGGATCAAGCTAAAGGACTGTTAGGCCATGGGATCATGGAATCATAGAATGGTTTGGGCTGGAAAGGACCTTAAGATCACCCAGTTCCACCCCCCCTGTGGTGGGCAGGGACACCTCACACTAGACCATGTTGCCAAGGCTCTGTCCAACCTGGCCTTGAACACTGACAGGGATGGAGCATTCACCACTTCTTTGGGCAGCCTGTGCCAGTGCCTCACCACCCTCACAACAGAGAACTTCTTCCTAATATCTAACCTGAACTTCCTGCTTTAGGGATGAGGATATTGAGTGCTGATTCTGTGGCTGAGCCAGGAAAAACAAGTGTCAGAGCTGCTTTTCCCCTCTGTTTCATCCCATGGGCTGGAAAGGGACAGCAGTAGATGGCTACAGAATGCTTTGCTAACCACTGAAGGCAAAACTATGTGGATATTTAAAGCTGCTGTGCTTGACACTGGTCACGAACATGTGGTTTCTACTGTAGTCCTGGTGGAGATCTGTGGTAATTTGGGGACGTTGTCAGTTCCTTTCTTTTTAGTGTGTGAGAAGCTGGATCTGACAGCTGTGGATACTGGAAAAAGCTTGAGGTTCCTAGGTACTAAATAACATCTTCTCTCCCTGTAAAGGAAAGGCAGGGTAAAGGGCTCAGGAGTGATTCTGGATCTCTAAAACTGTATTGGAACAAATGAAGTGCCTCTCAAGTGCAGAATGAATAGGTGTACATTGACGTCAACTACGGTTAAGCTAATGTGTCTGCTGCTCAAACCCCGTTTCATTTTCTTATATTTGCACTTTTTAAATAGGTCTGGCTTCAATTTATTTTGTTGACTAAAAAAAAAAAAGAGGAATTGTTTATTTGGACATTAAAAATTGAATTGTCAATTCCATTATCCTCCTCGTGCACTTCAATTTCAGGCTTATCTGCATTGATGAAGAAGTGTTCCAGGAAATTCTTTTCCTTTTTTTTTTTAACTGAAAAAGATCTATTAGTACTTGCAAAGCCGATGTAGAAAGTTGCACCGTTGCTAATAATCTGGGATTTCCCCAGTGTATGTTTTTTGCTTGCTTAGAGTATTTGCAATTAGAAGTCTTCATCTCGATGGGATAATTAAGAAATAATTTACCACTTGGAAGGAATGGGTCTCTTTGGGCAATGTGCACTGCTATTGGTTAATTATTACTAATTTTTGGTTCTCTGGTACAGTTCTTCCTGACCTGACATCTGCATAATGTAGAAGCTAATGAGAACACATAGCTGATGTGTCCTCTGCTCAATTGGAGAGTGTAAGGTGGAAAGAGATTAAAAATAAAATGGCCAAAATGGGACTTGAGCATTAGTGGGAGCTTTCTTATGCACAAAATTTCTATATAGGTGGATGTATATGTAGAGGGAGAAAGACACTCATGGGATGTAGCAACCCTTCAGTTGCTTTTTGTCATACTAGCTGAAATACTGAGTACAAAATCTGGATGTTATGGTGTACTCTGAATAAGCTTAATACAGACTTCCTGTAAAATCAAAGCTTTCCTTGTTCTTTGCAATGAAGAAAGTTTCTATTTTTAGAGTTGCAGATACTTCCATTGCATGGTATGCAATGATTTTTTATCTACTAATATATATGAGTAACATCTCAATTCATGAACTATGTCAGATTGTCAGACTCTCCTCTTTGCTATACTTGAGAACATGAGATCTTATCGTAGGCTAGGCCCTGTGGGTTACTCCTGTTGCACTGTGCCGGTTGTTGCCTGGGGTTGCACCTCGTGGGGTTCTACACATCTCCTGTCCCCAAACTGTTTATCATTGACAGTGTTTATTTTCATCCAAGTTTAAACTGTTCATGTAGTTTGTATTTGTTCAGCCTGAAAAAGAGAGAGCTCGGGGAAGACCTTACAGCAGCCTTCCAGTACCTAAATGGTGGGCCTACAGGAAATATGAAGAGGGACTTTTTACAAGGCCAAATAGGGGTAGGACAAGGGGGAATGGCTTTAAACTGACAGAGAGTAGATTTAGATTGGATCTTAGGCAGAGGTTCTTCCCTGTGAGGGTGGTGAGACACTGGCACAGGGTGCCCAGAGAGGCTGGGGTCTGGGTTGGTCTTTTATTTAAACTTTGTTTCTAAGAAGAGTCTTCAATGCCTCATGGGCACATGGAGACCAATGATTTAAGTGGAGTGCATGTGCAAAATAAACAGTATGTGATTATTTTAAAGCAACTAATGGTCAGATACATGACAAGACCATTGCAGGAAATACTGATCTGACGTTCAGCTTGGGTCTTGCAGCACTTATACAGTGGTAAAAGGTTGTTTTATTTGGCTGAGACCAGGTCATTCCAATTAGCTGTGGACATGGACAGGTTTATTCAGAGACGAAAGGCCACTGAGTACATTTTGGAGGTAGTTTACCCGTGTAGCTGTGACCTTTATTGATCTGGAGGCATTATTCCATTTTTAAAGAACACTCCATTTTGCCTTTGTTGACTGCAGAGCAATAAAATCATGTTACACTTCAAATTTTTCTTAATGAGAAAATAGCTGTATCCCAATTGAGAGGATTATTATGATAAATGGGCAAAATCTGCTCCCATCTCAAAACCTAAACATTTTTTTTTCCTCTTCAGCAGCCACACAGCTCAGAAAATATGACAACAGATGCAAACAAGCAAGTTAAAATCCCATACAATAAGATGGCAGCAGAACTTTTTAAACAAGGGGGAGTGCAGCATATGAAACAGAGCCATCTGTCTCTGTTACAAAGCATTCCCGCCCTTGGAAAGTGTAATTATGGGTCTGGCTTTTCTGTTGCTGGGTTTTTATCCAACATTTGTCCTTAAGAAAAACAGAATTGATTCAGAATAATGTAAAATAACTTATGCTATGGTAAATTCACTTGAGTCTGGCCACAGAGTTGTAAATTCCATTGCTGCTCTCCATCTCTCCAATGGCATTAGG
>WTXV02055241.1:0-19339 GCA_009823435.2 Nymphicus hollandicus | reverse complement strand
AGTGTTGTAAACCAGTTATGATGAACTATTTTTTTCATGATCTCAAAAGTTGCTAATACTTTCTTGTCACAAATATGAATTTTAAGTTTTTGTCATGCTTCAGTTACTTGTGTTTGTGTCCACATCCTCTTCAGATCAATTGGCAACTGCCCTCCTCTTCAGGGTTGGCATCTGCAAAACTGCTGCTCACTGCTACCTGTAGAACTTGGGTTGCTGGTTTTCCTGAACAGGCCATTATCTCATCATCATCACAAAAGAAGACAGCCATGATTCTCACCCAAGCTGCAGTTTCCTTCCTCTCCATCTCCAGTGTGGAAAGGAATATCCATACCTGCAAAACCAGTTCCTACAATGCTAGAACAGTATAGTGTTATAATGTGATATGACCAGCAGTGGATTCAAGCATGTACATATGGAGGACAATTCTCAAGGTCCTCTTCAAAAACATGACACTGTTAATCAAATGTCAGAGCATCATATTCAAGATGCACAATATGAAGAGAAGTCCTACTACCCTGAACAATATAATTGAATATAATTCAATAACTAATTGAAGTCAACAAGTCCAGCCAACTGTCCAGCGAATATTGGCACAACTTTCTAATTTGCTAGAATGAAAATCCCTACAAAGTCTTTTCAAGTACTCCTAAGCTGTAAGTAAATCCATGAAAATACTTAAAGGGTTGAAGCTGTAGTATTGTTGAAGTTCTCTTGGTTATTTTAAAATCATTAAGGTTTTTCCTCTACAGTGTTTTAACATTCTTCTCAAGATGTAGAACTCTGTAAGAGGTACTTTTTCACTCCTGTCTCATATTCACTAATTACCTATCATAGTTATGCTACTGGAAACTATCAGAAACTGATTTAGTTGATTATCTACTTAGTATTTTGGAGTCTTTGCATCCTAATATAGTCTTCTTAATATAGTTTTTCTGTAAGTGAAGTTTATATTATTTTGTTCTGGAAAAAATATTTTTCATGTCCTAGTTTATCAAGTGATCCATATGTTCTTGTGGCAATGATCTATACTCTTCATTATTTAGCCAGTTACACAATCTTTGCCATCTTTAAGATATTGACTGTAACATTATTTCTTCTAGGTCATTGATAAAAGTCAAAATAATGTGGGGTCAGTAATCTATTCCTGCTCAGTTTTATTCATAATGCATTTAGCTATTTTCCTTCAGAATTTAACCACATTTATTCAACAATTATTTGTGATAATATTCTGTGTTTATTTATTGTATGTTACATTTAAAATTAAAAAAGTACTTTTTATATTATATTAAATTTCATGGAGTTTAAGGTAGGACTATGAGACTAAAAGTATATATTAGAAAGGTAGGATTTTATTCTTCCTATGTTCACTCATGACTAAATAAGTTTCTAAGGAAACCATTCTCAACCTGTCAAAAGTCTCCCTCGGCAATATAATTAAGCACATAAAAATGTTTCGCAACTTGTGCATAAGTGTGTAGGAGTTAGGGGTTAGGACATGGAGAGTGGAGTCTTTGTTTATTGATGAATCTAAACTCCAGTTTGTTACAATAAGGAGAGGCATATTACCCCAGGATAAGGCACTCCTCATGGTTTAAGCCCAGCCAGTAACTCAGAACCATGCAGCTGCTCGCTCTCTCCCCTTACCTTCTTCCCCCCGCCACTCCCTCAGGCATGGGAGGAGAAGCAAAAGAATGTAAATCCCATGGGTTGAGATAAGAACAGTCCGGTAACTAAGGTATAATGCAAAACTACTACTGCTACCACTGATAATAATAATGATAAAAGAAATAACAAGCAAAAATATGGAGGAGTTTCTGGCTGAATGTGGACATGGCCTAGTGCACAGTCCATGCTTTGAGCCAGACAGTGCTGAAGCATGGAACAACTAGGCCTCGGTGAAGGGGGCAAGAGTCCTCTAAGTCACTTTGAGGCTCAAAATGGAGGAAGCTGGGCAAAGCAGTAAACAACTTTCCAGATGTGGAAGTCAGAACCGGAAGCCGGAACCGCTGACCACGAAGGGGAGGAGAAGAAACTACCCAAATACTCGAGAACTAGTGACGCTAGCCAATAAGCTTGAGACACATATGCATGATCGCAAGGCTTTAACCAATAATAAGTGAGGTGGGCTGGTAATGCTGAGTAGTATATATGTGAGCTATCTGCGCAATAAAGTGAGCATGTGACTTAGCTCATATTGAGTGCATGCATGACTCTGTCCGTCTCCTCCGACAGGAAGAGAATATGAAACTAAAAGAGGAAAGAAAAAAAAAAACAATCAATAAACACAAGTGATGCACAATACCATTACTCACCACCTGCTGACTGATACCACAGCATGTCATGCCCTGTATATAAAATGGGGGGAGTTACCTAGAAGGCCAGATCGCTGCTCAGGGATCATTTCTTGGCCTTTTGGCTAAGATCAAGTGTAGTATCTGAAAACAAAGCACTGCACAAGCTACTAAGAAGGAGAAAAATAATTGTTACAGCTGAACCCACAACAGCACTGTACACTGTCTAATGCAAAAAGTTCATTAGACTTTTTGATAGGGCAATGAAGAATTAAAGAAATATTAGACTGCAACTTAAATTAGCATATTCCTGTCAAACTTCCTTCGCCTGATTTTCGTATTATTTCCACATAGAGAGCCTTCACAGATAGCAAAAGTGGGATTTGCTATCAAATATGTGTTGATATTTCCTGAAGCAGCTATCGTAGTTCATAAGGTGCTTCCTCTCAAGCACTGAATAGCTTATCTACTCATATTCACTGGAGGCTCTGTAGATATACACCTTTGTGAAAATAATATTTCAAATCAATAATGTTTTCAATGGGGTGATATCACAGGTCACATTCAAAGAAAGCTACACTTCCAATCCCTCTCAGTGCACCCTCAAATTCCTCCTTACATTATGTCTGTACTCCCCCTGGAAGTCAAACCTTTCCTCCAACCTCGAGGATAAACTAGAGTCCTATAGTAGGGCAAATCTGTATAGGTAGAAATAAGTTGCTTATATAAGGCACAGATGAATGGCTTTCCATCTCATGGAAGAGACTATCAGAGCTGCCCTGCTTGCTCTGTTCAACAATAAAAGTCTCTGTTTCACCAGAAGCACGAGAGAAGTAAAACAATATTGCACATATTCCTTAGCACTGGACTCTAAGACCCAGAAAGTGTGTACTAGATGAAGACAAATACATGCCTTCCAAATAATTATTGGAAATGAAGGAACCTGCTTTCTGCGCTCTAGAAGGGATAAGAACAAGAAGTTGTTAAAACTGGTTCATCTCAAATTATAATCAACAATGTTAAAGCATTTTCAAGGACACATCACTCAGTCACAGCTTGTGGCATTTACGCAAAGAGTGCTAGGCATGCACTTCAGCAGATCAGTTCAAACTTCTTAAACGGAGACACGTCAGCAGCATACCTGGATTACAGCATTAAAGTGAAGACAGGGAATGTGTAGCTGGCACAAAAGCATATGTGACTGCAGTGCTTTTTATTCTAGAAGATGATTCAATTAAACAATCAAATGCAAGAAGCAGAGGGATGCGCCTCTGGACTCTGCTCCCAGAAACATATGTGATGATATTAAATATACAGATACTTGGTGTGGGTCAGCATGGCCTTCATGGTAAGTTGTTTGTTGAGAAGGAAAGATTAGACCAGCTTGCTAAATAGATGAGATCCTGCTAGCTGGAGGTGGCTCATGCAAGTTACAGAGGTGTCATGATATGTTTCAACTCTAGCTCCTGCAGGTTTGACAACAACTTATGTGGCTAGAAGACAGGTTAAGAAAAGATTTCTACTATGGTGAAAGATGGCTAGGCCAAGTCAGACCCCTAACTTACATTTCCTTGAACTATAAATCTGCTTTAAGAGATTTACATTTTTTGTTTTGTTTTCAAAATTTTCTTGCCAATGATGCGTAACCCTACAAAGAGGGATTTTAATGACATAGAGAGTACTGTAAATTGTAGCTAGGAAATAGCTATATGGAAGCAGAGGAGGATAGTACACTCCTTAGGTCTGATGGCAACCAGAGCAAATGGATATGGAATTAGTCTGAAAATGAAAATATAATGACAAATTTTGAATTTGTTCATAGCAAGACAGTATCAAACATGGTTCTTCCATGCTATTTTCACTACAGAAAGAGATAAACTTAGATAGTCATATGAAGTTAAAGTAATTAAATCATTTTGTAAATGTGAAAGTGAAAATTGAGACAATCATTTGTGGAGGGTTGACCTTAGCTGGCTTACAGGTGCGTACCCAGCCACCCTCTCACTCCCCCTCTTCAGCAAGAGAGTGGGAGAAAATAAGATGGAAAATCTTATAGGTCAAGATAAAACCAGGAATATTACTTACCAATTACCATCACTGGCAAAACAGACTTGGCCTGGGGAAGACTAATTTAATGTATTTCCAATTAAAAATAGAGTGGGATGGTGAGAAACAAACAAACAAAAAGAACCCTAAATCCACCTCCCTCTAATTCCCCTTCTTCCTAGGCTCAACTTCATGTCTCCATTCTCAACTCCTCTATTTCACCTGAGCTACCTCTCCGAGGGGCTCAGAGAGATGGGGAATGGGGGATGTGATGAGTCCGTAGCAGCTCCTCTGATGCTCCTTCCTTCTCACTGCTCTCCTTCTCCAGCTTGGGGTCCCACCCATGCTGTACAGTCCTTCACAAACTGATCCAGGATGGGTCCTCTCCATGAGGTACAGTCCTTCAAGAATAGATTCCTCCAGGATAGATCTCCCACAAGCCACAGGTTCAGGGGTTGCAAGGGAATATTTGCTTCAGTGCCTGGAGCACCGCCTTCTTTCTCTTCGTCTCTGGCCTTGATGTCTGCAACAGAGGCCGTGCTTTGCAGCCCCCTGCTACCACAATCTTGTTATATATACCAAATACAGCAATGAACTGCTTATCATTTCCAAAGGCAGTTGTGCATAAATAAAAAAAGGAAAACTCCACATTTCTAGTTTTACATTAATAAAAATCAAACCCTTTATATTTAAATGTTTACCAAAATTCTTCCAAATATAGTGTTTCCCACTGTCAGTACTTGTACAGAAGTAAATGATCCTTCACTGAAGCAGTAGAGTACTGTGTAACAGTACTGTTGCTGATCTAGTGATAAGCTTAAAAGGAGAATTGGAGTCAATTTACACTTATCAAAGGTTCCCCTTAATCCTGTACATAAAAGTAAATTTTGGATGTATGTCTTTCTTAACAATTTCTACAGTTTTTAATGACTTGTGAAATGTTAATTAGAAAAATTACAAAAGTGGAAAATTTCAGTACTAGCTGAAAAATAAAATGCTTAGTTTATTTTTTCTCAGGATATAATGCATATGCATTTTTGTGTATAGTTACTATATGTGTTTTAAAGCTCAGTTTATGTCCATTTCCCAAGCCACAAAATGTAATTTTTATTCCAGCAGTCTGCAGTGAGCGCACAGTAAAAATTAAATTTAAACAAAACAACAACAACAAAAGAAGTTATTCTTGATAGTAAAAGCCTTCGGACTATATTAAAAAGGAAATTAATACAAATACTGTCACTCCAACTGCACTCTCCTTTTAATGAAGATGGCAGGAAGACTTGGTAGAAATGATGTATTTTGATTTAGCAGAGGAAAATAAATATATATACTTACTTATAGATTGTGTTTATTGTAGGAGGCCAGAAATGTAACACGTGATAAACACTGCAGTTAAAAATATTGGGGCATACTGTGATTTTGCTTTGTCCCATATGGCTTGACAGAGATTGTTCAAGATTAAGTGTTTTCATATTTTCCCGCAGAATTTCAAATTTTCCTGAAGAAAAAAAGTAAGAAAATGCACTAAATCAGATAGTTTTTACCCAATTTGAAAGGAATTAGCAAAACACTTTGTATAAACACTTAAAAAGCCGTTAGACAAAAATGAAGGTAGACTTTTGCAACAACATATTGCAAACTTTATTTTATTGTGAGGCTCAGCATCCAGCAGACACATGAACTCCCACAGTGTTAATTCTCATAAAGCAATAAAATAAACTTTACTTGCATAGGCAAGATATAATTAATGAAAAAACAACCATTGCCACACCCATTTGTAAAAGAAACTTTAAAAAAGTACTGTATAAGAATTCCATAATAGATCCTCTTGCCTATTAATATAGAAATTTAAATCTCTTAAGCAAAACTCAGTCAAGGAATAAAGACATTTTGCCCTGGAGCTTCACGAACATTCTTGCTAGACTTCTGCACAACTGAATCACCTGTCAAAGTAAACTTGTTCCATTTAGTGAGTGTAGTTTTCTTTTGTGTTAGTAAAAGCCTATGAAAGTCCAGTGGAGGGAAAAGGAAAAGTCTTAAAAGCTAAAAAAGTATCAAACCCAGAAGTGTCATCATAACTGCATAACTATGCATATGACACAAGTTCTCTGCCAAGTATTATTAGATACAGATGTCCTCATTTTATTCAAAAGATCTGAATTTATTTATGATGTATAGCCTGGAATGCATCTGCTCCAAAATAATTTTCAAGATTTTGTGTTTTAAGCATCTTCACTGGACTCATCTCTACCTCAACTTGCCCCCTACAAGACCATAAAGACATCAACTATATCATCAACTTATATATACCTGGATAATATACTGGGAGGTCACCTAGATCATCTTTCTCTGTGCCACTCATTCAATATATTCCTTCTGGGATGCAGTCACTGACTTATTCCAGAAATCATAGAACTGTGAACTGTTAGTCCTCATTCTGTTAAGACAACACACTTGAAGTGGGCCTAGTCTCTCATTTCTAGACCTCTGGAGTAGAAGTTTTTCAGGTACAAGCTGAATAGACTTTTTTCCTGTTTTGGCCTTCTAAGTGCTGTTCTTTCACATGGACAGGTCCCTTCTTGGAAAGCAGCCCCTATGTGGGCTTTTGCTGCAGCTTTAATAGGCAGATAGAAGAGGTAGTAAGGCATATATAATCATGCTGCCAATTGCAGCTTGCTATGACTGAAATCACTAAAGCTTTTCTTGGTCCTGGGCTGAAGTGACATAAAAAAAGCATTGTGGGAAAATATATTTCTGAGGTAGTCCTTTCCTGGACATCTTATGGTATGTCTGTAATGTGTTGAATCTCATCACATTTTCTGATACGATACCTAATCCTGAGTTTTATTGTGTTTACCCCAGAAGAACCAGAAGTAAAGAAATTTAGAGGAAAAAAAAAACAAAACCACAAACCAAAAAAGAGCTGAAGAGCACATAGCTGGAGACTTAGAACCTCAAACCTAGGTCATGCAACTGAAGAGGAACAATGGAGGTCTTCCATCTAAATATTTCATACTACTTAGCACAAAAAAAGAAACTGCCAAGCAGAGAGGACATCTCTTGTCATTCTTTTTTGCAGACGAGTAGTTTCTCCAAGATTATGAGATTCTGATATTTGTCTACCCAGAAATTAATTTTCTGGCTCAAGCTAGAGTCAGGCCTGGCTGTGACTCTATATCACGTTAATATGTTTTAAGCAGGACCAGTATTAAAAGCAGAAGCAGCTTCAGTTTTATGTGTGGCTTGCTTTTGAAACTGCCAGTGTGATCATGTGGTGTGCATATAGCAGTTAAAAGTTGCACATTAGGTGCTGGGCAGTCACATAGCAAAGTAAGAAAGATTCAAAATGCTATGTAATGTAGTGCAGTTCAGTTCTATGTAAGGCATATTTATCAAGCAATACAACAGGAGCCACTCTGAGCTAGTTCTCTGTCCTGGGGAACTTGAATGACTCTTCAGAACAAATATCAAGGCATTGCAAATGTAGGCACTATGATTAAGAGGCTAGTGTGCTGCATGTTTTATAAAAAAGTTTTTCATATTGATGCAAGCCTATGTAAGCATTGGCATAATATCATAATCCCAGAGCCTGCAGAAAAATCTGAGGAAGAACATGACAATTATTCAACTAAATCTATCAATGATTGAGGACATTTATTAATAATGGACCATTAATGATGACAGAGATATGACTTGTTCATGCTGAAGCAGCACATGATGAGAACAATAACCATAATGGCAAAAGGCTTTCACAATCAGACATCAAATGACGAAGGAGCATTTCACTTTCTCCCAATATTAATAATGTCAATAACAATACTCTCAGACATGAGAAGGCTCAGAAGGTTTTGGAGGTTTACCTCCCAGGGTTATTACTAACCAGTAACAGTATGTAACTCTAATTGTTTTTCTTTACCTTTCTTTTCCTTCCTTTTCCTTTCTTTTCTTTTTTTTTTTTTTTCATCCCCTCCTCTCTCTTTTCTTATCTAACCAAAACTAGTTTCAAAATTAAAAATAACTCCATTTGGGTTTTCACATCTGTAAAAAATATAAACCAATATATTATGAATGGAAAAATCAGAACATGAAGTCCAGCCAGTATTATTTACGTCACAAGTAACATTGAAAATGTATCTATATAATTATAAAAAAGAAGAAGAAAAAGAAAGGAGAGTGGAATAAAAATGATCCAAATAAATTGATATCTCAGCTTTAGATCTGTCCATATATTGTAACAAAGTAATGCTAGCAGTTACATTAACTGTAGGGTGGCTAATGATGTATTTATAATATTGATCACATAATATACTGTAATAAGCAAGATTAAACAGATAGAAATTAGTGTTCTTTTATATGGCAGAATATTAGTTATTAGAATTTATATTGACATGAATGCTATATTTAGCCAAGAGCTTTGAATTTATCACAGATAAAGTCATTCCTTCTTATGTTTAACCTCATTCCCAATGTAGTTTAATTAAAGCATCTTCTTTCCCTCTCATTTTTATGTCCTTAGGACTACTTAAATTAGTAGTATTTAAATGGTAGGACTGCAATTTAAGATAGCTAATTGCAATGCAGAACTGTACAGATAAATAACTAGAAAGTGATCTCTTCAGAATCCTCATCGGATTCTTAAGTTCTAGCTACATTATGAGCATTTTACAGGAAAGCAGCAGTACTTTATCTTTCTGACAGCAAAGGTTAGACTGACCATTAAAACAGCAGTCAAGATGCACACCAGGAACACCTTTGTTTAGCATGTGTTTAAAAAACTCAAGAAGATAAAAGTCACCACCCACTGTCTCAATGACAGCAGTCCATTGAGGAAGGTGATTTGTATTTTGATGACTAATCCTTCAGGAAATGTCAAGTTTCTAGTCTTCTTAAAACAACAATAATATATTTAACCTCTATAATGAGGCCATTCTGAATTTTATTTTTCATAGCTCTGCAGTCATAGAAGCACTCACTGTCCATGAAATATATTTTACGTTTTAATTACATGTAAGTATGGACTAGATTTTAAAAAAGAAAATAGGACTAGCAGCATCCTCTTACTTTTTTTTTTTTCTTGTGGTTTTTTTTTTGTTGTTGTTGGGTTTGTTTAGTTATTGGTTTGTTTCTTTTGACTGAAGACATTCTTCAGTTTTAATCTACATGAAGAAGAGTACTGATGAGTTGGATGGTGGTTGCATAAAATGAGAATTAGGAGAATTTGTTGGAAATGGATGATAGCTTTTTAAAAATAAAATATTTTTTAGCATGTAACTTGCCTAATTCCCCAAATATTTAACACATATATCAAGAAATAACTTATTGACTTAAGTACAGAGATTTATTTTTTCCTGTCAGAAAGAGAAAATACTTTCTGCAATATTATTATGAAAAAAATTTCACCAGCAGGTTACCTTCATCTTCCTGATTTTTAATTCAGTTCTGACTAGTATTTGATTCAGTTCTGACTAGTATTCTCTTATAATAAAGAGTATAATAGACATATTTTCTTTGATTTCATTGTATCCCAAAATTAAAGACTGGTCTCCGAAAATGTAGTTGAACCTGAATAATCCGTACGTTTAATACCAACCGTGTATAAGCCTTAAAAGTCTGTGTATTATGACATATTCTTTGAAAACAGCTATAATTACAGATCACTTATATTATGATTTTTTCTTCACTACTTCTGACTTTAACTAGCTTTAAAAAGAAAATAATACCCAAAATTTGAATTATAATTCCTGTAGCACATTCATAAAATGCGTTAGAGCACAAATGCAAATAACATTACTGTGGTTACTACGGTATAATCATAGAATATTTAGGGTTGGAAAGGAACTTGAGATCATCTAGTTCCAATGCCCCTGCAAGTTCACTTACTCCAAGTCTTATGAAATGTTCAGATTAAAGATTCAAAAAAAGTTTTCATTCTTGCAGCTAACACAACAAACTAATATGTAAGTCATAGAGAGGAAAAGTACAGGACTTGTCTTTGATTTTCACATCAGCAACACATGTAAAATAACAACTTCTGCAGTACAAGCTTAATATTTATTAAAGACTCCTCAGGATACACCAGAAGGAGCTGTGTTTGAATCATTTAAGGTATTAGGATATATAAAATTACTATTCCACATGAATTAAAACTGCTGTTTGTAAATGGTAGGTAGGAAACTTAATAAGCAATATGTGAGAAGTTGTAGCAAAAGGAAGAAAGAAATAACTGAGGAAAAAGGGAAACATTTACTTTATTTTGAAGGTTTGAAAATTTTTGGCCCACATAATAGTAAACAGTCAACCCATAAATGAAAAATGTGATATTCATCAGTATTCAGCTTATGATCCTATCTGAGACTGTCTAATTCTGTTGTATTTCCTATGAAGTCATATCACTTTTTGATTATTTTACCTAGTTAATTGCAGTGGTTTCATAAAGCAGCCGTCTGTGAAAGATGGGAAAAATGCATCCCATGCTGTAGTTACCTCATCTCCAAAATTTGCATGAGATCCACACCCTGGCAATTATGCAGGTTTTGAGCTGAAAAGCTATTCTGAGCTATATAATTTATCTCCCACACAAATAACTAGGATTTAGCCACTACAGGCTAAGTGTCTGATTCTCACTTTCTTACATCTTCTACCTTTTTTGCTTTATACCAATCACACCACAGAGAAACCCATTAACCTGAGTTAAGCTTAGCCTACAGGCAGTCCCCACAGGAGGTTTTCCAACCTGTGTAAAAAGATGAATCCCTTTTATGACATTGAAATCTTCCCTTTTGAATTAAAGGAAATCAAGAGACAGGAAACAAAGAACTGGTCATGTCCCTTTCATCTGACAAAGAGAGATTGTATTACATTTTAAAAGTGTACAGGATGCAGAATGAAACTGTGGATGCTCAAAAAAGAGAAAGCTGCCTCGGGGAACATTGTAATGGATTGCTGGGAAAGACAGCTTCGCCCCAGCCCCTGTGGTGAGTCTTCAAAACTTGCTCTTCTGGCTTTGAGTGCAGAAGAGGGCAAGGAAGTGAAGAGGTGCTGGTATGTCAGTAAGGAGAAAATTTTCTACTGTGAGTCTGTTCTTCCATCATCAGTGACATTTTGGGTAACCTCACGTGCATGCCCACACCAACAGCTTTATATCACTCCCTCTTGTATGGTGGTTGTTTTCTTCATCAGGAAGAGTTTGATTCTATGAACCTAATCATGGCACTGTGATTCATCAGTACATTAGCAAGCTCAGAGTCTGTGGATCTGACTTCCCTTTTCATTTCAATCATTTTGTGCATAACTTCCCTGACAACTGCTGCCCAGCATAGTTCTCTATCACTTCTTGTAACAGTCAGTAGTTTTCTACCATTTCATTTACTTCCCAAGACAGCTGGGCTGAAAAGCTGTCTGTTTGCAGCCTTGCAATAAGGCCTGCCAAGGAGATAGTAGCGATCAGCCTTCTGTCCAATTCTCTATGCTCTGCCTGGGAAGTAAAGGTCAGGATGGAATGAATTGGCCTGCAATATATCCCACACTTGTGGATTCATCAGAAAAAGAGTCTGACTTGTTTGGAGGACAAGGATTCTTGAAAGCTATGGGTAGAATCATGCTGTGGCATAGAATCTTCCTCAGCACTCAGTGTCCACTACTAAGTGTGAATGACATCATGGTCAGGATGAACAATTAAGATTTGTATTCCTGAAATGTATTTTGTACAGCAAGGTACAACAGACACACTTGCTAATTGGGAATCCCTATCCATGTTTTCCTGTTGAGCAGATTGAGATCTGTGGCATGCTGACTGCTCATAGTGCAGGCAAAATGTGAGAAAAACAAGAAAAAAGAGGTCTTATATCCATCCAAACTAGAACAAGTGTGAACTCCTACCTGACAAAGTTCTGCCCCAGCATAGACATCTGTTAGTATTGTTGAGCAATATTCTTTCAGGACATAGTACAGGTATGAGTGCTAAAGTTCATGCTGATAACTGCTTAGTTAGTAGCCAGCCCTATGTCTGGCTTTCCTCTACAAGATAGTAGAAGGTACTTTTCCTCTTTAAAAAGAAAAGGTCACCTTTTCTTTTTACCTTCCTTAAAATACTAATCCTTTGAGATTACTTTAATTAACGAAGTATCGGAATAAACCCAGGTCTTGCAATCATTGCTGTCTTGTAAAGAATGCTCTTCATAATGAATCTATTGAAGAAGGCTTTTAGGTGGGACTTTTGCAGTCCATCCTTTTCTCATAGTGCTTTTAATAAGGGAAGCAGGAAGAATGAGGAGCTGCCTGTGACTTCTCATCCTTTAGTCGCTTCCCCTCTACCACATTTTGCTTGCAACACACTGAATGCAGCTTCATGCCTATTTCTTATGTCACCAACACTATAAAATCTTAGTGAATGCTGTTAGTGAGACACTGCCCTACTGAAAGTTATGGACAACCAAACCAAAAATTCCCCTCTGACCAGCATTGTCATTCTAGACTCAGTAACAGTACAGATAGGCACTGTATTTTATGATTATATTGTGGCCTTGGTTTGGCACAGGGGGTGGTGAGCTGTTTTAACTGTGAGATTGGTACTGTCTCTTCTTAGAAAGTTCATTACTTTCTTAGACTTGCCTTTTATCAGGGTTGTTGGAAGTAGGTGGAGTATGCGTGCATACACCAAAAGTGTACCAAAAGTTGCTGAGCTTAGTACTGAGCAGGAGGGAAAATGCAGAGGATACTGTGAAAAGAATACCGTGAAAATGTCCTGCAAATCTGATGCAGCTAAGTGTCCAGCTAAGTCTAAAAGGAGGATCCATCATCTGAGATTTAGACCTTGATGTCTGAAGTGCAACATGAAGCCCTACAGCGTGGGAGAGGCACTGCAGCTAAACTCGCCAAATATCTGTTTTCTAGCTACTTAACTTTGGTGAAATGAGTCTAAATTAACATAATCCAACTTGCAGTCATCATTAACTGCTTGAGTGCTTCATATTGAAGTACTGTATTTCACACATTGAATGTAAAGACACTCATCACCCAAGTTCCAGGACTCTCTAAAGTGTCTGAGATATGTACACTCCAATGTTAACACATGCTGAGGTACTGAAGTGTAAATCTACTTACTTGTTTAGGATCATGCTATTCACCTTGTATTATCAAAATAAAAAGATTAAACAATGACTAAAAAATTAATATGTGAGATATAGTCCTGTATCTATAGTCTTATCATAACTATGTTATGACATAGTTACCTATGTCATAACACCATGACAGACTATGAATACCTATGGATATCCAATTATAGGGATTAGAATTGCCTTTATGTGTTCTAGGGCAATTGATAAGGTTCACAATTACCAGATGATAATTTTCATTTTAGTAGGTATGATTCTGGTCTCCATATGGAGGTATGGTTTTATTTAAGAATGTGATCTTGCCCCTCTCCTCTCGTGAGACCCCACTTGGAGTACTGTGTGAAGTTCTGGTGTTCTCAACATAAGAAGGACATGGAGCTGTTGGAGCAAGTCCAGAGGAGGGCCACGAGGATGATCAGGGGGTTGGAGCACCTCCCGTATGAAGACAGGCTGAGAAAGTTGGGGCTGTTCAGCCTGGAGAAGAGAAGGCTGCATGGAGACCTCATGGAGCAGCCTTCCAGTATCTGAAGGGGGTCTAAAAGCATGCTGGAGAAGGACTCTTCTTCAGGGACTGTAGTAATAATTCAAGGGATAACAGGTTCAAGCTGAAACAAGAGAGATTCAGATTAAATGTAAGGAAAAAGTTCTTTTCTGAGGGTGGTAAGGCCCTGGAACAGGCTGCCCAAGGAAGTGGTGAATGCTCCATCCCTAAGCAGAGAACAAGGCCAGGCTGGACAGAGTCTAGAACAACCTGGTCTAGTGTGAGGCATCCCTGCCCATGACAGGGGGGTTGAAACTAGATAATCTTAAGATCATTTCCAACCCAAACCATTCTATGATTCTGTTATACCATTTTGAATACGAGAGAGGGCTGTTTAGAGAATTTCGAGGATGCCAAAAAAAAAGCTTTTTGATGTGTCACACTAGAGTCAGGCTCCAAATAAGTGTCTATAGAATAAAAACAAATCTGATTTTGTTATAAAAACAAAATTATGGAGAAAATGTTTGTACCAAAATACATAAGAAAGCGCATAATATTATTTTAAATTATCTGTCTGCATGAGTAAGCATCTATTTTTGTTGCATGACTAATACTCATCTTTTGACTTCCATATAGATTTTTTCTTCCGTGTGAGATATTTTATTCAAGAGCATAAACTATTTACTTTATAAAATCCTATAAACCCAGACAGATAAAGATTTCTCCTTCAATTATTCAATTATACTTGATTTGATTGCAGTAGCACAATTAACCCCTTAACATTGCAAAATACATGGAACTGAAATACCTCTATTTTCAAATAAATATGTGAATAGATGTTGAGTTGTGCACAGTTGTTTTATCCCTCAGAAGAAAATAGTGTTACAGTTTAATAGTGACTGTACTGAAATAGATTATTACTAAAATAAAGAACAGTTCTTGATCTCAGGTATAGACAGTAATGATATATTTTGTGATGCAAATACACATAAGAAAATAAAAATAAATTAAAAATACCCAAAATATCATCTTACATTTCATTGTAATTTTGGAAAATGAAAGGTAATCAACACTGTTCATTGCATAAGTAAGGAGCTTTTGTCAAATACACAAAATATTTAAAACAATATTATCTTTTTACTAAAGAATCACTTCCAGGTTTGGGGGATGTGAGCATAAGGTAGAAGTGTACTGTTACTGAATTCCAATTGCACTTAAGATGTCAAAAAAGCTTGGTCTTCCTTATGCTAAACTCTTCATAATCTAATAAGAAAAGACAGTCCAGAGCTAAATCTGAGCTAAACGGGTATCACAGAGAAAGAGGAAAGGAGAAATCAGTGTACAGAGAGATGAAATGAAATTTCTCCATAGCATCTGCAAGCAGCAGAGCTAGAGGTGAAATTTCCTTAGGAAGGACATACAGGTGAGACAAGGAGGGAGTGTCAGCCACTATGTCAGTAACCAGCTGGAGTGCATGGAGTTACTACACCAGGAAATGGATGAGGAGCTGACTGAGAGCTTATGGGTCAGGATTAAAAGGAGAGCAGGAACAGGGGACATTATAGTGGGGGGCTGCTACAGGCCACCCAACCAGGAAGACAGAGAGGGTGAGGCCCTTTATAAACAGATGGGAGCAGCCTCACATTCACAACCCTGGTCCCCACAGGGGACTTAACTAGCCTGATATGTGTTGGAGGGACAACACAGCAAGTCATAAGCAATCCAGGAGGTTCCCGAAGTGAAGTACATTGATGATAACTTTCTTCTCCAAGTAACAGAAGCCAGCAAGTAGCAGTACTATGCTAAACCTTGTTCTCATCTACAAAAAGGAGCTGGTGAGGAATGTGAAGCTCAAGGACAACCTTGGCTGCAGTGGCCATGAAATGGTGAAGTTCAGGATTCTTAGGGAAACAAAGACGATATGCAGCAAGCTTGCTACCTTGGACTTCAGGAGAGCAGACTTTGGCCTCATCAGGTGTCTGCTTGGTAGTGTACTATGTTATAAAGCCCTGGCTGAAAGAGTGGTCCAAGAAATCTGGTTAATATTCATTAATCACCTTCTCCAAGCTCAGAAGCAATACAACCCAAAAAAGAGGAAGTCCGGCAAAACCAGAAGGAGGCCTGCTAATGTGACGGATATGTTTTGTGTGATATATTAATGAATGTCAAGAATCTTCTCAAACCTAATTAATGCAGAAAATCCATAAAACATAATAGTCAATTTTCAAAGAGAAGAAAAAAGCACAATAACATTATTTTATAGCAATAGTTACAAATGCAGAACTGAATGCTAGAAGCTTCCTATATGCTTACCTACATAGTTACTTCAAACTAAAAACATAAAATTGCATGGTTATGCCACATATGCTACAGAAATTATTCAGTCCTGACAGGCTGAGGCTAACTTAGCTAAGTGTCTAATTAGGATACTGAAACTGTATTTCACAGTATAAATACTAAGGTTTAGGTATTTCAGAAACAGATGCAAAACTCTCCCCTTTTGGCATGTCATGCTGGGGATCTCAGAGGTAGGTATGTTAGTGATTGCACCTCAGAGACCATGCACTTACTCCTTTTCTTCAGTGACAATGACAGTCAGCTACTTGGCGTCAGCATTGCTCAAACCAATATGCAGGAGAAGAATGACGCAATTTATTCAGCTGTAGTAAGTAAAATAGATGTGAAGAACAGAGTTAACATAAAACTGCATGACACCTTACTCTATCCCAGATTATGAAAGAAAGTAGTATGTAATTGAAAACTTTTACTTGTTTTTGTATATGGACTACATTCCTTATTTTCCTTATGGGTGGAGGGCAGTAAGAAAGGAGAGATTCTGACCTTCTGCACATATTAGCACTCTGCAAGGCTTTGTGCATATAACTCGCTAAATAGGAACCTCCAGTATTATTCTAAATGTCACAAGCCTTATAATCTGAACTAAGTACCTTAAGGCTGAAATGTTCATCATTGCAATACAAAATAAGCCCTTAGGAGTTGCAAGCATGGGATTCTGTTGCTAAAAATGTAAACCAGAGGGCATATTAGAAGGGCTCATACATAATAATGCATAAAGGACAACATAGTCATTTTAACTACATTTCTGTATTAAATAGCTTATTGTAATGAAGTTATTCCTATCATGACAGATAAAAGTGATTGCATATAAATACTGCTATATGTTCAATACTTGTTATTCATGTTTGACATATGCATGCTGAAAGAATAACTGTATATTTTACTCCTCTGTGACAACATCTGCAAGTGTGGTAAATTTATAACTCACAAATTGTTGTACAAATTAAAAGCAATCATATGCGTTAGTCTCTTGACTTATAGCTGGACTTTTCAGGCTCTAGACATTGTCAGTTACGATAATCCTCAGTAAGTCTTTCTGTTTAATTATAAACCTTCTTGTATGCACATGATTTAATAATTCATGCAAACTACCATGCTGTTTGTCGTGATAAATTTTTTATCTGTGCACACTGGGAACACATGAGGACTAGTATTACTGCTCAGTTTATTCTTTCCCAATAGTTCATGACATTTACATTGGTCTCCTGCAATCATTAATATGCCAATCCAACAGTTATTTTCAACCATCCTTTTGGATGATTGGCACACTCTCTGTGAAAATCCTTTTACATAAATTGAAGCCAGCAATATCCCAGTGCATCACTGGATGGTACTGAATTTGTGATGAAGTCCAATTATTGGTCAGCTGCTCACAGGTACTCTTTGTTTATTTCTTACTAGATGACAGTATTAGGATCCAATATAAAAACTGCTATAATTTGGGTATTGATGCTCAATAAACGGTCTTTATCATACAAATACAGGAGGAATATATTAAGTGCTAAGCAAAGAGATGAAGACAAGTTGGTTTATTCAATCTGGCTTCTATTTTTATTGGAAAGCGTTTCCATTCCAAATACTTTGGACAGAATCAGGCTCTCCTCCTTCACATAGACAGAAGAATAAAATTATCCTTTGCGTTTCTTTTTGATGGAATCTATTTTTTAAAATCTAACCATATACAAATGTATTTGTTTCCTAACGTCTTCAGTCTGAGAAAGCCAATAAGTACTTACAATATGAATAGCTGGAGGTTAGCAAAGCTAATCAAATAAATCAACAGTGCATGTGCATGGGGGTGTGTGTTTTCTATCTGCAGGGCATCTTCTTATGCATCTGCATAAGAAGAAAAACCACAAAGGAATATAAATGTACAAAAAAAATACGTTCATGAACATATCTACACACTTAATAATGGTATAATATGGGTAATATGTTAAATAATAGACCAATAACTGGGATGAGAGAGACAGAAATTAAAGACACTAAAATAACCTTCAATTTAATAGGAAGCTAAGGTACATTTTTCTGAAACAATGAAGACTTTTTAAAAATCTTGTTTATTTTATGACATACCAGTGAAGAGAAAAAATGATGAATTTGTGGGAAAAAATATTATAGCATAATATGGTACAATAATAATAAGACTGAAGATATCTTTAACTTGCTAATTGTTCTGTCACATGAGCAACAAATTTTTAGATCCAAAATATATAACATTCTGGAAATTACAAAAATTCCATTAAAGTCTGCTAGCCATCAGTGAACTTCATTCAAGAAAGATGAGAGGCTCATTGTCATAAATTATGTTTAAAACAGAAAAATGTCATTTCACGGTAGAAGTCTCTGCAAGTGAACTGGTTTTTAGGGGTTTGTTTTTGTTTTTGTTCTTAGTTTTTTCTGTGTGGAGAGTATAATGTAGAGCTGTGGTGTCATAATGAAGTAGCACATGGATAAAATAAATTGTTTGCTGGACAAAATGCAAAAAAATATTTGCCAAACTTGACCTCAGATAAACCATTACAAGAACAGCTCATTTGTGCAAACTAAAACAAACATTTTATTTCCAAAAGTGCAATATAAGTTCAATTAAAAAATATTATCGCTAGTAGATTTCTTCTGAATGTCCTTACTGAAATGGAAAGAGAAGATAGTAATTCATACACAAAATGAAGGGAAATACCACTCTTTCCACCTCTGGAAACCTCAAGTTGCTCTATCATACTTCTGTAAATATATCTAAGGTAGATGGGTTGTAGAAGAACACAGTGACAGAAGAACAATTTTTATCTGCATGAAACTTAACCATGGATGAGGGTCAGAGAAGAGCTCACTTCCTTCTGAAAGAAAAAAGAAAGAAGGAAGGAAGGGAGGAAGGGAAGAAGGAAGGAAGGAAAGAAGGGAGGAAGGAAGGAAGGGAGGAAGGAAGGAAGGGAGGGAGGGAGGGAGGAAGGGAGAAAGGGAGGAAGGTAAGAAGGAAGGAAGGGAAGAAGGAAGGAAGGAAGGAAGGAAGGAAGGAAGGAAGGAAGGAAGGAAGGAAGGAAGGAAGG
>WTXV02055235.1:0-10734 GCA_009823435.2 Nymphicus hollandicus | reverse complement strand
CACATGGTGTAGAAGGAGATATCACTGAGAATTTGCTAAAACTGAGAAATACAGAGCCCAAATCAGTCTACCTTTGCTGCTTTCAATTCTTCTCCTTCTGCTTATACAGGGCATCCACTTGTAAATGCACATGAAAGGATTGTCCCAACCATATCTTAGACATGACTTTTTAATCTCTAGCTATCAAATTTCAGTTCTTTAACTTACGCTCTAAAGTTTTAGGTATGGCAACATCCATTTCGATCCCCAGACTGATATTCATATTCTCCAGAGCCCTCGATAGTCTTTTAAGCTTCCTTCAGGCTCTGAGGATGCCATTGCTTCCTTTACCCCTCTCTGCTTCCTTAACCCAGCCATTTATAACCCAATCCTCACACTGTGGCTAGGTCTGCTCTCCTCATCACTCCTCCCTCTTTTAGACCCTATGGGGGTAACCAGAATTACTGAGTGGAAATTCACAGTGACAAATTTTGGTCAGGAAGAAGAGTGCCAGAACGTCTTCTAACTCCTCTTGGACTGTGGAGATTCTCCAACCATTATCAGTAGAGATCACAAATTCCTTTACAAACAATAGGTATAAGTTTCTTTGTTGTCTCTGTAGCACTCTGGGAGGTACTCCAGAATCTGTCAGTTGATGAGTGAAAAGCAACATCTTTAATATCCGTGAATGAAGACCATATATGAGTCCAGTCCCTAGTTTAGCGATTAGGAGGAAATCTGTATCTCTGATTCTTATACTTTCCTCTGAAATGTCCTGTTCTCACTAGTATAAATGATAGGGCATAGCACAAAACCAGCATTGCCTTAAGTCCACTCTGGTACTTTTTACAGTCTGATGTGCCTACAGATAAAAAAGATAGAAGAGATCGTTACCATGCAGTAGTTTTCAATGCAAAGATGTCTAACCTTGGAGAGCCAAAGGACACTGAGAAAGGTCTGGCCAATTAACTCCAGACTGGAAGTAGCAAAACTGTGTCAGCACACAGTTTAATAGCACCAGCACACAGTTTAATAGCACTTGAGCTATCAAACATGGCTGCCAGCTAATTATCCCTGCAAGTAAGTCTTGCCAAGTTCCTGGAGGTGGTACTGTGCTTACAATATCTCTGCACCTACTGCAAAGACATGAAGTATGTGAAAGTCCCATTTTTATACCTATAAAATTCATCCCAGATTTGGGATGGAACTAAGTTTTGCAGCATGTCTTGAAGGCCAAGGGGTTCAAACTGTTGGGAAGCAAGAGTAGGAAGGAAAACCTAAAAGAGAAACTCCAAGGAGGGGTGAGGGGAAGAAGGAGCTTTGACGTACATTAGAAGGAAGGAAAGAATGTGTCTCAAATGGTTCAACTAGAGATTTTATATATATATATATATATATCTGGTTGCTCAGGCTTAAGCCAACTGCTTCACATTCCTTTTCTACACTCTGCAAACTGCCATACATTTGCTTTACTTCTCTAGTGTCACATTGTTGTGCCGTAGGGTTTTCCTCCCTGCTTTTGCATTGTTTTCTCTATAACCTATTCGTATTTCTGACTATCTCACTCACAAAATCAGTTTTTAATACTTAAGACTTATGTGAATTAATGTAGTGTCTTCCTCCTTTCTTTGGGGCTTTCTCTAGCTACTTTCTTTTTCTGAGTAGCTCACTAGTCCTAACACTCCCATCCTCACAGCTTTTTTCATGTACTCTGTCTGTTTTCCAAGATCCATGTTATCTTGTAAGTCTGTGGAGCATCATTTCAGTGGTGAGAGGAAGAGAGAGAAATATTATCTGTTGTGTCTGTCCTTGCAACACCTTTTAGGTGGAAATATCAAGGGAAAATGTGTATTTCTCAATACTGATCATTTATAAGTGAGTGAATCTGATGCCTACAGCATTCCCTATCTGTGTACAACGGACAACGAATAAAATCTCCAAGTCTAGTGGCAATTTAGGCATTCCTTTACCAGCTGCTGCATCTGGAGGATGAAGAAAATAAGGCAGCCTATAAAGGACTGGCAAAAATGAAGAGGAGTAATTTTTCTCAGAGCACTAAAAGGATTTCTTCTTCCTCCAGGGACTGCACAGTAGGAGCAGAGCTGCTTGGCCTTCCAGCACAAGTTGACAATAAAGGGAAGAAAAGCCATCCCGTGAGGATTTATTCAGGCATCAGGAAAACTATTCGAAGTGTTCCAGGAGAATTCATGTCTTCATTGCCTTCTAAAGCAAACCTCAAGTGTATTTGTTATGAAAGGTATGACTAAACTGATTAAACGCAGTGGTCTGCAGTGTTGGCATCTACATCTGAGGAAGGCAGACAGCAAATCAACAGATTCAAGAGTGAGTGATATCACACCTCATCCTAACATTGACACATTTTTTGGTTAACTGAACTGAACTAAACTCCACTCAGTGTATTAACTGGTTCTCCATCAATTAGAACAGGAGCATAGGTAACAGTCAGACGTAACGGAGACATCATAAAAACCTAAAGTTAGGGAACATAAATGCTACCCCAAACTGATCTTTGTGCCTGTGTACATGGCATAATGTAGCAACATTCAGAGGCAAGTGGAGTTGCTCTAATATTCTTTCACTGTGGTACAGCGTGGTCACAAAAGGTAGAAACACAAAGTTAACCATCTGTGGAGAAAGACAGCTTTAAAGACAGCTTATAATTTCAGCAAGATGCCAAGTAGGTGCACAATTTAGAACTAGCATGAAAGCCTTGCATTCATCCATCCACTGTACCCTGGACCACTATGTCTGCTCATTGCATATGTGAGCAACAGTCATGCAGAAGAAATGAGGAGGAAACACCTGGACTTCACAGATGTCTTTTGAAATGCATTTGCAGGAGGCTGGTTTGGATCTACAGGCAGTGACTCTATTAAATGTTGCTTCCATCCATACAACAGCATTCAGCTACTGGTCCTGCAATGAATGGCAAGTTGGCCCAGAAGGAAAGGTTCCTGCAAAGTCACGCAGTGTCTTTCCTATGGATATTACAGCTTCAACCCCATGTATCTCTTCTTTTATCTTGTCCTCTATGCTTCCCCAGTTAATTCCTCCTGAAGTCCTTAGAGTTTGTTTTTCTCTGTAGCTTGCTGGATGAGGTCCTCAGGGCTGAGAGGAAAGAAGTTTTTACTTGTTTGTTATTGACCCAGCAAAGGAGAAAAGGTACAATTAATTCCCTGTGAAAATGTATTTTTCATTCAATAGCACCTTGTTGTCCCCAAGGTAGACACATTAAGTCTTGTTTCATAAGCTTTTTATTGTAAATGGAGGAGCTTGCACTACAACAGAGAAGACAAAGGGTAGAATAAAGGCTGTATTGGGAAGAAATGTCTGTTACATTAATGCCAGCTAAAGTCAAGGCTCTGCTGTGCTATAGCTATATAGGGACTGTTCAGAATAGGACAGAACATCATAATCTGAAATGTTTTTCCATTAGAGGCAAGACAGATACAGGATCTGGGAAAAGGGATACCACAGGAACTAGAGGGCCAGTATTCTTTTGCTGCTAAATATCTAAGGGGGATTCACACTGACTCTTATACTCAAACAGGCACCTAAACAGACAAGTGTGTTAGGTGTCTAACCATAGAAATGGAGACATGGGGCCAACTTCAGCCAACCATGCATAGGTGTCTGCTGCCATATGAGACACATTAAGGTATCTTAGGTCTGTCATAGAGCTGATGGACAGGACAAAGTAACTGCAGGAGGCCTCGGAGCTGGGGGAGAAGCAAAATACTCTCCATCATCTGAAATGAAACCAATTGCCATTGTCCAGGCAATAGAACTGAGACCTGATCTATGAGTCTTTTGTTCACCCTAAGCAGACACCTGCACTGCTCGGGTAAAAGGATCGATGAGGACATACTGCAGAGTTCTACTCCAGAAAGAGAGCACCAAGGCTGCCAACCTAAAGGGATGTTCAAAGCTTTCAACAAAAGAAAGCTTTGTTTCAGAAAGCCCTTGTATGTCATTAGCAAGGAAGGTAATGTGATATTGGCTTTTTCTGCTGCTGCTGTAGAAAGGATGAGAAAAGAAGCAGAGCTTTTTTATTGGGAAAGTAACAAAGTACAACATAAATAGTAGGTGGAGATGTATTTTGTATTATTGATGTGTCATTAGACAAATGAAGTTACAGGAAAGAACATCCTGATAAATAGCAGGTATTTATGTGCACATACACACATTCATACAGAGACACAAATGTATATGCCTTTGCTTACCTTTTTGTAAGCGATTATTATGAGGCACTATGAATAAGGATTGGTTATAATAATGATATAAACTCTGTCATATGATATTGCTGGGTTCATCCAAGTGTGCTAATTAAACAGCATGGACCAGCTCTACATATTCTCTGCTTTCATGCTGCCTTGTCAGACAAAACAGAGGCAGGAAACATAATTTCATTATTTTGAGGGATAAAATACCAAAAGCTAAATAGGGAGGGAGAAATTAATAAGGAAAGAGACACAGAGATGAATACCTTACAAAAACCTAGTATGTGGGTAGTTACCTGCAGCTGTGCTGTTCCTGAACCTGGAGATAGTTCCACAGGCATTACAAATTGTTTTTTCCCCAATACTGTGATTTGCTGGATCCAAAGTGATCCAGTGTGAGGCCATGGTCATGACTGTGCCAGACTCCTTCCTGTTCAGGTTGGAGAACCTGTGAGGAGGTTTTCACAGTGGGTAACCAACCTCAGAACTCAAGAGGCACGGAAGTTGCACATGTGTTTGCTGACATCCTGAATACAGTATTGTGGCAGGTTGACCCTGGATGGACACCAGGATCCCACCAAAGCTGCTCTATCACCCCTCTTCTCAGCCATATATATACAAAAAGCTCATGGGTAAAGATAAGAACAGGGAGAGATCATTCACCAACAACTGTCACAGCAAAACATACTCGAACTGGGGAAATCAGTTTATTATCAATAAAATCAGAGTAAAATAATGAGAAATAAAACCAAAACTGCCACCTCTCCCTTCTTCCCAGGTTTAATTTCACTCCCAATTTGTCTACATCCTCCTCCCACAAGTGGAGGGAGACAGGGAGTAAGTCTGAATGTCTACCTATTTTTCAGCCTTCTATAAGACTCCTAAGGTAGTGTGATTCTGTAAAGCTCAAAATTAGGACCCATTTTACCAGCAGTGGGGTCCTATGTCCCTACCTCAGAGCAATGAGGCAAGGATAAATACATAAAGGACAGTGAAAGCACTTGGTAGTGTAAGACATTATGTCCTAAGATCTCCATTGCCTCAAGACCACTTGTCATTCATTCCCAACAAGACTTGTGGAAAGAAGCAAATCTAGTTTTAGGATAAATAGAAACACGTTCTGTTTGTCCCTACTTTCTGGATGTCTTCCCAAGGGTTTTGCTCAGATTTGAGTAGCTGGCCTTGCCTTCTGACTCTACTGCAAGGGGATAACGTGTCAACAGACCGTGGCAGATTCACACACATTGCAAGGTGCCAGAAGAACAGACCTGCTAAAGAATAATTGCTCCTGATAGACTATAGACTTTGATTAGGATACACACTTTAACGTCTGTCTTCATTTAAGCCTCACTTGTAGAAGGTAGCTTTCTTAAGTGTTCTGTTGTCTGGAATATTAAACCAGGAATTAAAAATGACAAGGATGGACAATTTGGCAGCAAGTGTTTAATTAGGCAATAAATTAGAGTCCCTGAGAGCATAAGGGTCTGTGGCATCTCTCTCTTTCTGGATATACATTATATTTTTTGTCCAATGTACAACACCCCCTTATTATACACTACAGATGGAGATCCACACCTCTTGCTGTTGGTATTAGCAAAGCCACATTGACAAGGAGAAAACAGAAGTGAATTAACATTATAAGTGCTTTTCTGCTAACAGATCTGGGGGATCTTCCAAAATGCTATCTGCATCTTGTCTTCAGGATTAAGTTATGACACCTCTTCCAGTCTTCCAGACCCCAAACCACCTATTTCATGGTCATTTCCCCCTGACCTTGCAACATCCTGTCTAGGATTTTAACGCCTCTTTTTGACAATGATGCCTCTCAGCATCCTGAAGTCCCAGTGGGTGGAATGCCAAATGTCAGATCATATGCTAATACTGGATATCAGATGCTTTAGCAGTTCACTCCATTGCAATGGGGATAAAGGTTAGTCCTCGGCTTCAGCCAAAAATCTGTAGCTTAAAGTTATGCATAAGTTCTCGCTTGGTAACAGACTGCATCTCTGTCCTTCCCTGGGTCATGGTCCTTGGTCAAGAGCATAGGGTAATGCAGACATGGTGGCATGATAGCTGAAATGGGAGAAAGGACAATTCGCTGAGTCTCATGGAGAATAAGTGATGATGGACAGATTAACTAACTGATTTGTCTGTCTTTAACTTTTGATTCATCCACAACCAAACTTTCTTTTTCAGGTCATTTCAGAATGAAACACTGCAAAAGTTTATTTGCACAACATGGCAATAAAGCCTCTCATTGCTTTGGAAAATGTTACCTAACCCAAACAAAACAGTTTGCTCAATTTTCCTTATTTCAGATAGACTTCTGCTGTTCTTCTGAAACTCTGTATAGCCAAGTGTAATACAATAGTGCCTCCCCCAGACTCATGCATACTCAAGATGATGTCTCCACATTGGCCATTCTCCCACCACTAAGCATTGCCTTATCCCATTGACTTTATTTAATATCCCAGTGGAAACTGCAGGCAAACGGTATATAAAACCTGAGTGGTATTGAAGCTGTTTTGATTAACACCTCTGACAAATAAGATAAGCATATAAGGAAGAGAAAAGTTATCCCCAAATGTGAGAAAGGAGTAAAGGACAACCAGAGTCCATCTTTATATGGCAGGGCTGGGCAAATACTTAAACATCTCCTGTCCATCAGAAATCTGTAACATTGTCATGATTCTTTTTATAATGGTTTACCGTTGTGAACGAGCTCTGTTCTGCCCGGCTGCAGAAAGGTTGTTTTAACTGCCACTGACCATCTGTGGACCATATTTCTCATCTTGAAACTTACACATAGCCTGAGTGTACAGACACACAGTACCGGGTCTTGGATTCCTGAGCAGAGCAGCTTTTAACTGGTGGGTTTGAAGTATGAGTTCAGAAAAATAGTGGCTGCAAGTAGAATTATAGAATCGTAGAATGGTTTGGGTTGGAAAGGACCTTAAGATCATCCAGTTCCAACCCCCCTGCCATGGGCAGGAATGCCTCACACTAGACCATGAAAGTAAGTCTGTCAAAATGAACAACTCTCAGTCTATTGCCCCAGCATCCATCAGTCTATGGGATTAGTTCTACATGTATCATTTTGGAGAATGGGAAATAAAGCAATCTGAAAACAAAACACATTAAAAAACCTCACGCTCCCAAAATCATTGTAGATTAATAAGGTTGGCAGAGAATCAGCACAGCTCCCTGCCACAGCCACATGTCTGGTAATTCCCAGACAAAAGCCTACTGTCAAGAATAATATGAGTAAAATAGCTTAGTAATTAATGTATTTACAGTGTCTCTTGTGCTATTCCTTTAGCAGGTTGCAGTTTCTGTAGCTTTTGATTATTTATGCTAATAGTTAAAAGGATGTTCTGCAGTGCAAGATGCACATCCATGGGATGGAATGTCTATTACATGCCCCTTGTATGTGCAAAACCAGAGTCAATACTGTTTTCTTGATTGGTCAACTTGCATACAGTCCAATAGGTAGAAATGAAAGGTGGGGAACTTAGAAAGGTAGGGTTCTTCAGGTAGGGAGCCACTGAGTGCACTAGGATTCTTCAGTTTGCAAGGCATAGATCATACATAGAATCATAGAACTATAGAATGGTTAGAGTTGGAACCTTAAGATCATGCAGCTCCAAACCCCCTACCAAGGGCAGGGACACCTCACCCTAGACCATGTTGCCCAAGGTTCTGTGCAACCTGGCCTTGAACACTGCTAGGGATGGAGCATTTACCACTTCTTTGGGCAACCTGTGCCAGTGTCTCGCCACCCTGATATCCATACTTAAATGCATAGAGATTACAAAGCAGAGGCCTATAAAGTCAGAAATTACATAGGGAGATGGAGTAAAGATCAAATGTTCACTTTTTTCCAGCACAAAATGAAGAAGAACCCAATTAAGAGAATACAAGGCAGATTCAAAACAAAACCACATAGATTTTCACATGGTGTCTGATTAACCTGTGTGACTGCTAGTCAGAGGGAAAAAATACATGTTAGAAATACAGTACTTTTCTACCAACCTTCTACAGGAAAGATTACCCTCATGCAGTCACTTTCTTTCAGAACCAAGGATGTGATGGAAGAAGGGGTGAAAATCAGTCGGAGCAATTCATTTTTTTGTAGGTCAATACTTAAGAGCTGATCTGAGGCACACATTGAAAAGAGCAAGAACATAAAATCCAGGCAGGTGTACCCTGCTATTAAGGCATCTGGTCATGCAAATAATACGAGCCCTTTTTGCTTAGTGAACCAGAAGAAAGAGACTAGATTGGTAATTTACATAGCATCTATAAAAATAAAGTGTCAAGTTGCTGGACCAGCCAGGCTCAGTTACACGCTTGGCCAGTGCCAAGACAAATAGCTGTCCAGTGGCTCCTTCACAGATATTAACTTTCAGATGAACACCTTTATCTATATGTTACAAACCTTGCTGTGTACCAGGGCAGGAGTGGGGTTGGTGAAGGCATCACACTGAAAATACATGGCTTGCAGTTGACAGATCAGCAAGCTGACTTGAAATTATCCAACTGTATAAACTACTACCTGGACAGAACAGAGTTGGAAATAATTTATAGACATCTGAATTTCAGAATGGGAAAAGTCAGGAAAACATGAATCTGATGCAAGAACAACATCCCAACGGAAAGAAAACTGCCTCTTGTTTCAACTGTAAGCAGCAAACGTTAAACCTGTCATTCAGCAAACCCTTTGATAGAACAACAGTTGTTAAAAGCAGAAAAATAATGAAAACTTGTTTTAGGAACCAATTGGTGTTTAGGAATAAGAAAGGTTTCATTTTGTTCTGGTTTATTTCTTAACAAAACCTAAATGAAATAACACGTTCTTTTGCCAGAATGAACAGAATGTTCTTTCTGATGAAAACTGGGATACGGCATTTTGTTTTCAGACTATTTTTAAGTATTTGCCTTGTTTCCTAGAAGAAAATAATCAATTCCTAGATGAAAACATCATTTTTGGCTTAAAAGTGATAAAAAAAAATCACATATATTTCCCATTTTGCTCCTTGCACATTCTTAAAGTGGCAAACTTTGCTGAAGTCACTCCATTCACTAATAACTATGGTCACTGTGAACGTTAGGTTAATTGTAAATATATTTTTTAGAAAGAAAAATAACCATTCATAAGGGACTGTAGCGATAGGACAAGGGGTGATGGGTTCACACTGAAACAGGGGAAGTTCAGGTTAGATATAAAGAAGTAGTTCTTTACTGTGAGGGTGCTGAGGCGCTGGAACAGGTTGCCCAGAGAAGTGGTAAATGCTCCATCCCTGGCAGTGTTCAAGGCCAGACTGGACAGGGCCTTGGTCAACATGGTATAGTGTGAGATGTCCCTGCCCATGGCAGGGGGTGGAACTGGACGAGTTTAAGGTTCTTTCCAGCCCCAACCATTCTATGATTCAGTGTTTCCTTCCTCCTGCTTAATTGGTAAACAACATTAAGGTCCTTGCTTTACCTTCTAAGCCTTTATTTCTCTCATCTGTAAAACAGTTTGCTGCCATATTTATCCATTTGTTCTGGAGGACTTTGGAGGTGATAAATTGTGCATTACAATTATTTAAAGTTCTAAAGTGCCAAATAAATAATTACAGACAAATTCTGAGGAGGAAGGTTTCTGAAGGAAAGGAGGCAAACAAAACCAGTAGTTTCTTCACATAATCTGTTATATGCAGTTGATCAGTAAATTAAACCTAAACCCCTGGCCAGCCAATTTGAGATTCAGAATTTCTTTTAGTCAGGTTCAGAGCCTGGAAACTGAAGTTACTGGGATTTGAAGAAAGCAAGGTGCATTCTACTGCAACATTCCTTGACAAATCTACTATAGAAATCATTTCACCTTCACACATGCTAAAGAAAACAATTCTATCATTTCAGTGATTTATTAACCCAACAAGCAAAAGTAACACATCAAGCCTGAGTATCTATTGCCGTGTACATGGGAATTATGTTTTAATTAACCAATTTCTCTAATATGTTATCTAAGCTTCCTACAGGTGGATTGAAAAATCCCAAACAGCTGCAAGGCTGAAAGACTCTCTAGAGAGTGTCCTCATCGTGTTTTGGTCTGGCTTAGAGAATGCCTCTGGTGACAAATGCAAATTGATGAAGCAAAGAATTGACTAATTGACACATTTAATGAAAACTTAATATTCTTCTGGTGGCAGAGGGAAATATTAAACTTGCTCTTAGTCAATTGTTATAAATTATTAAATACACATGTTGGAAGCAGAAGGAAGAGAAAAGAAAGATGGTCTTCGAGTGAATCATATCTCTAGAATGGGCCAGAATGGCAATTCAGAGCCAGGAAGTTATGAAAGACATTATAAATCTGGTATATCTAAGAACTTTGCACATGAGATTGCCAGTATCCATCATGCAAACTTTACTCCTTTCATACAAATTATGATTTTTGACAAAATAAATCTGCCTGTCCTATCCATTTACCTACTGCAGTTCTGTGAGATATAGATCTATTATTTATCTA
>WTXV02055234.1:0-36637 GCA_009823435.2 Nymphicus hollandicus | reverse complement strand
AGGCCAGGCTGGACAGAGCCTTGGGTGATATGGTTTAGTGTGAGGTATCCCTGCCCATGGCAGGGGGGTTGGAACTAGATGATCTTGGGGTCCTTTCCAACCCTAACTATTCTATGATTCTATGATTCTATGATTCTATGATTCTGTTATCGTGAAAGCCAGTAGGCTCATAAAAAGGGATGTATTCATGTCTATACATCTGAGGGACTTAAAAAAAAACAAGGCCTCTGCTATTTCAAAAGGAATGTCATTTTTCTGTATGAATGATGTGGTCCAAAGGAATTAACTTAGCTAGCCCACTTGCAACCTTAAAATGCTGTGAGGACTCTGAAAGCCCCAAACGTCTGTTAGCACAGGTAATCTTGAAGGCAAACCATGTGAGTGGTTTTTGCCTTCAGAGAGTGTCCTGTTGCCTTAACAAGATTCTGAGAAAAGGACTGGCTCATAGCTTGCTGTACATCCAAGTAAATATTTCAGCACCTGGTAGGTGAGTTTTCCATAAGTACATATTGCCTAGCAATGTTTTCCACAATATGCTCCCAGCCAAGATTATTTTTGTCTCATATTTAATTCTTTCCTCTCTTTTTCTCTAGAACTGAAAAGAAAAAAAAAAAATCTATTTGGTTTAAAACCATCTCACAACGAATTGCAGCAATACTTTAGAACAATCCCTGAATAATCTCTTGGAATGTGCAGTGTCTGGGGGAACACAAAGCCAGGAACAGGTTCCACAGTGGGGAGCAGCTCCAAAGCACAGGGGAGCTGTGATGAAGCTGTCAACTTTCAAGAAAACCTAGTCAGGAAGGGAGTAAACCTCCATCTTTCCTCAATAGCACAAGCTTTCAGAATAATGAAACTTTTCCTTGTCTTGAGACCAGCTTTTCAGAGGACAACAACCCATGTTCCAGTTCCTGACCTTTGCCTCAAGATACTCTGTGGCCCAGGTCCACTGGGCAGAGAAGCTCTGCAGGCATTTCAAAATGGGTATAGCTCTCTTCCTCAGGCATACAGGAAACAGCTATTTCACTGGCAGTGAAGGGCAGCCAGTGAAAGAAAAAGAGGAGCTAAAACATTCATCTTGAGATGGACAGTACCATTCTACAGTTAATAAGGACTGTCATGGTCCCACACTTTCTAAGACATAGCTGCAGTTTATAATAAAGTTGGCTTCAGCAAGAGCCACAAGCTCCTAAAGACCACAGAGACAGGACATGACTCAGAATGTCCTAAATCTTGGAAAATGCAAGATATACTGGCCTTATTTATATGGACATGACTTGCTTTCCACAATAACTGTAATCTACTACTTTATTGTATCTAACAATATTCTTTAATTCAACTAGTAAAAGATGGGTGTTGTGGTTTTGGTGGTGAAAGTTCAATCATCACTTGTGAGCAGAGGCTGTCAGTAAATGCACCACAGATAGGCTGCAACTATTAGTGGTCAGCATCTGTTGTACTACTTAAATATACAGGTTAAGCTGAACAAAATAGAGGAAGTGCTGTAATATGAGAATGGGTAAGAGGAGAAAGTAATTGCTGTCAGGCTCAAAGGTAGTCTAGAAAAAAATAGATGTTATTCAGCCTAAGTTTTATTATTAACATTGTTCAATGGGGAAATTTTTATAATGCTCGTTACAGAAATCAGTAGTTTTCACTAACACTGAATTTTTGGAAAATCATACAAAACCATGATTTGATTTTCATTTACATGTATTTTTTCCCCCAGAAAATACTAATGGAAATTGTCCTGGCCAAGAGGGTACTGTAATAAATATGTCATAAATAAGTTCCTTACATTTACTTCTCCTATGTATTTTATGCAGTTGTACATTAAATTAGTTCAGATGGGTAAATATAAAATGAGATTTAAGCTGAACATATAAAAAAACTAGTGGAGAAGAAAACCATGTCATACAAAATCTTTCTGATAAGAAGGCTATTATAATTAAAGCTGTAGATAAAAGGTATTTGAATTTTGCAATAGGTTTTGAAAATAAATGACATAATTTTCATCAACATTTAAATAATTAAGGTTGTAATCAGAAATTAAATACATACCTTACTTTCAAATATAATAATATTAGGTATACTATACTTGTTCAAACCAGTCCATAGTACAAATTGGACAGTATCAAGTGGTTTAGAGATTACAAACTTGCAATGGTCAATAACCTTCTTACAGGGAAAGTTTTTTATTTAATCCTAACCACTCAGGTGATGACTAGTGCTTAGAAGCCTGAGGGTTAATAACACCAAGGTTAAACTTAGTTAACACCAATGTCAGTTATCTGGAAGTGCAGGTGTCCATTGTCCTGTGCAAGATAGCTCTAAGATTTTGACCTCAGTGCCACCCTTGTGGCAAAGACTTCTACAGGTGAATTTTGTGCACATAGAGGATTTCCTTTCAACATTTTTAAAAAATGTTCTCCCTCCAATTTCACTGGATACTTCATTGCTGGTTTAGCAGACTGTTTTATGAAAAAGAACTACTGACTGTGTTTCTCTCTATACTGAAGCTTGTATTAGTACATTTATCAATGTCTTTCTTTCATTTTATTTCTAACTAAGGATTTTCAGTGAACCTATATGGACATTTTTCTGAGTTGCTAATATTCTTGTTTTCTGTATTCAGAAACTGAGTAGTTACAGTTCCATATACAGGAAAGGACTAAACCCTGTAAACTAGAGGAATAAGAGAGATTGGTATACATTTGATGTTAAAATAATTCATACATTATGTACATGTAATGTGACTATATAAATTTTACATATATATATTTACGTATTAAATATTTTTGTCCTTTTTGTCTATAACTTTACCATTTTGATTTTCATTAGTTAGCATTTAACATTAATTTTGGGTACATTCTTCTCATGTTTCTTATGATGAGAAAGATTTTGAGCTATCCTGCCTAGGCAATTCCTCTTTTCTTCCCTGACATATTGCAATTAATTTGATGTATATTAAATTTTATGAGCTGAAGAGACAAGTCAATTCAACCCAGAGCGACTGAAATGTTTAGATGTCAGGTTTAACAGGAAATCTGTTTGAAAGCATGGATTTGCAACCAGGTTAGTATCAGCTTTATGTCTTTGGTTTGAAAAGAATGTGCCTATGAGCTCTAATGGGAAGCTTATGACATAAATATCTAAAGAACATGAAACAGAGAGGGAAATTTATTTAATTTTGACCAAGCATAGAAATATTGGACTATCACTTTTCCTATGCTGTTCCTTTAAAAAACAAACAAATATCAGCTCCTGACCACCCTAACAGAGAAATCAATAGTCATTAGGAAACAGTGAACTGTATTAAGGCTAGGTAGAAGTTCAGCTGGTTTATTTGAGGAATTGTCAATGCTTGCTTATCAGAAAAATAAAAATGCATGTGATTTACTGATTGTATCAATTATATTCACAGAAACCATCCTGCAACTTAGAGTTTTGTTTTCCAGTGATGGTTCCTGAAGACACAAAGAGAAACAACTGGCAATAACTGTCTGAAAATCATTGAATCATTGTCATTGGTAGCTGATTATCTACTTCACAGTTGCATTCTTAAGTCTCCTACTCCAGCAATACTATTAAAAGTGTCTTCTTCAATCATTATTAGTTGGCAGGAAAATCTCCATTGATATGTGATAGTATTTGATGGTTTCAGCATCATGTGTAGAATGAGAAATTACTAAGTAAAAAAGTGAAATTTAGAAGGAGGATATCAATTTACCTGCTGCTGAACATCTTAGAATGAAATGTAGTTCTGACAAAGTTTACAAGGAGGAGATTAAGCTGAAGATATTTTTTTTTTATAGAAGTTATTTTGCTTTATGTTGACTTAAAGGCTATTTCAACTGACCTGGAAGTGCTTTGTTCCATTGTTTGGTTGTTTTACCAACCTGCTCTGTTTCTCTTTACCTCCCTTCTGCATTTCTGTATCCTGGCTTTAGACACTTTTCAGTGATTTCTGGGCTAGGAAGCAGGAATTTGCCTTATTATTGATGCTTCCATTTTGTTGACTCAACTAACCTCATTGAGTTAGAAAGCATTCTCTTGTTAATCTCAATTGTGATTATAATGCTATTGCTTGATTATGGCATAACCAATATACCAAATCTTTTAGACATGCTGTTGTTATTTGACTCTATTATTTTTGGATTTTCTCTTGGTAAAAATTTGCTCTGATACTTTGCCTCCTTTCCTCCTCTATTCACTGTCAAACTTTCTGTGAAAGAAGTAAGAAGTCTGAAGGAAGGATTTTGTCTTTCTTTGCCTGCCAAGACCCTGAATAGCATTGCTGTTATCATACTAACAGATGACAAAACCCAACTACTATGAATATGCTAACAAAAAAGGACAAAAAAATTCACCACTCTAAATAGATCATCCTTGATACATTTCCATCAGTTTAGTCTTGCACTGAAACCTGTAAACTGAGGTATAACACTGAGAAAAACTTCAGGAGAAATTAGTGCAGGGGACAGGAAAAGCGAACTACTACAGCTTGACATTCCCAGTTGTAATATAACTTGAAAATAAAGAAAAATAAGATATGCTGTTCTTTCAGTTTTTCACTAACATCTTCAGTTCATTAACATCTTTGTGGTGTGGAGACTGTTCTGAGCTGGTTCCTGTATTTTGTCAGTTAAGCAAACCAGCAGCTGTAAACAAATTAGGAAAATTCAATGCTGCTTATCTGAATTCAAAACAAGAAATTAAATTGAATGCTGGCAATTTAAAATTTGGTCATACTGTATATAAACAAGGATAAGTAAATATGTACAATATTTGCAACTATCTACAATATTTTAAAACATTTTCTTTTTTAAAACCAAATATTTGCACTATTTAATAGCTATCTGTTTATTTTTGTACATGAAATAATTGCTCAACTCTCTGTCTTTATTAAACACTAGGTTTAGGAAAGATAAGTTTATGCAAACAGAAACTCAACTTTGCCTATACCACATTGAACTGTTTAAAAAGTAATCCTGCCCTCTTCATAATCTTGTGGCTTGTATTGTAGTTGTTAGTACAGAGCCAGACACTTCTGTATGGTTTAGCAAAAGTGTATTCCATAAACTTGTAAAATATTCTGTCGCAAGCCTTTATTCCTATTTTTATTTGATATTTCACAAGAACCATATACTCCCTCCATCCAATTTCCCCCCAGCCTCTCTTTCTCCAAAGAGCCATTGGGAATCTGTGGATTATTGACTAGATCTTCTACAGTAGAGATGTCCCACTTTGAAGTTAACTGCAGAAATAACATGCACTTTGAAAGGTCACATTCAACTAAAAAAAAAATACAATCTATCTTATTATTTTCAGATCTTTAACAGTATGTTCTGAGATTCCACATCAGGCAGAAGTAAGTATATCTTTCTTTTTCTTTACATACATCTCTAAGATAAGTACTGATTCTTTTATGTGGGAAATGCATCTAACCTTCCTAAGTCCAGCCAGGCAGCTGAAGGTACTTCTCAGTGAAGTGTGTTCACTTGAGTAAGACAGCAAAATACTGAAACAGAAACAGCATCTTTCAGGACAAATACTACTTACGAAAAACAGGTACATTAGGCCATGAAATCAGATTCATATACTTGCAGTTTCCTGGAACTACCAAGGCATGTCAAGCTATTTGTTAGTCTTGTTTTGAAGATCATGTGTTGACTTCAACACTTCATTTTAGTAGGAAGTGTCATTGCTGAGGGCTGGGTTTTGCATTCTTTTCTCCAGCAAAACTCTTAACAGTTTTTTGCTAATCAAAGTTAACAGGATATTATACAGTAGTATATATTCACTTACTTTATCATGTTCTTCCTCTTCACTCTCAACACTAATTTAGATGTAGTGGGAAAGGAGGGAGTGCTGAAAAAAGGAGGGGCATAGAAGTTATGGTACAATATACTTTGTTAATGGATAAGAATTGCCTTCTGTTTTGATAGCTTTGTGTCATAAGTTAACAGAATATATCTTTTTTTCCATTCTACACAAGTTAAAATGATGAAAAATGCATAGAGACTGTACGGGTGATATAAGAGAGAGCTTTCTTTTCTTTCCATGGTTTTCCATTCCCCCAGATTTTGTGAATACTGAAACAAATGCTCTAAAAACATTATGTTTGCCAAGCCCCAGTATCCATTACAAAAAAAGGCACTTTGACAAAGTGCTTTTGTTATTGATTGACTCTGTGGATGTTGTCGAGAAGATGATGGATACAGATCTGTTTCCTGGTCTGATTACCAATATAGCTTTTACTTAGACTCCTTGTTTAACATAACATATGTGTTCAACTTCTAAATTTCATCACATGTTTAATCTGGGAAAACTCAAAGAGTTCTGAAGGTGGGGAAAAGAAAAAAAGAGATGAACAAAATAAAGAGGTACATTGCACTTTTCTTGCCCTACACAAGACAATGATGACCCAACTGGGAAAAATCCTTCAAACATGATGAATTGAGTAACATGCACTCTGTCAGCCTTTGAGGGATCATGGCAATCTTGTACTTTCAACTCTAATTACAGCTGAAAGCAATGAGCAGTCGTATGATATTCACACCTGGCAGAAAATTTCCTTATCTACTTATGAGGAATAGGAAGACTAGTAATTCAAATTTGTTACTTCAAGGTGCTTCACTTTTGCCCTCCAATGATAGCCATGAGGTATCCTTGGAAATGACAGGATGGTTTCTATATCCATTTAAACTATCAAGGGAGTGCAGCAGCGACACTAGAAACAAGATGCCTTTGTTTACCACCATCTAGAATCCAGGTATCTTTGGACTAAAATATATATTTAAAATATTCAGATATAACTAGTAGACAGAATTTATATATGTAACGGGAAAGGCGAGCCTTTAGTATGTTTTATGTCTCTAGGGAGTACAAATATATGGAATGATATATATGTTTTTTGTGGAGCCATTTTCTTTGATGTTCATAGGGTGTTATAAAAAATCAAAGAATTACTTCATATAAGAAAATAACTTTGTGGCATGGCTATGTGAATCTCTGTACATTTAATATGGCTTGCTGTAAGAAAGTATCTCTTTGGCTGTATGGGGGGAAAAATAATTAAAAGAGGTTGATTATATGGCTAATAATACATTATGCAAATATGTAACCCAGGGTGGTTTGGCACACAATGCATTAATTTATATGCTGTTTAAAAACACCTTATTATTCTGTTCTGTTTTTTATAAGCTGGACTGTCAGAAAGAACTGAGGAGCTGCTGCTTATGTTGGTGTGTCAGCCCACACTTTAGAACTACTTGAAATGAGGATCGGGTCAGAAAGCAGGCTTAGCACGCACTGGTAGATACCATGTACTTCAGCCTAAGATGAGAGCCCTCAGGCAACTTCAGAAGAGAGAATGACTACTTTCCTCTGGGAAGTTTTATTTGTTCTTTGTGTGATGGGTCAAGTGAAAGAATGTTTAACAGGGACAGTTTTACAATAGATTCCTGTTAAAGTATGGTGATGAGTCATCATATCTATTTACAGCAAAATGATAAACAGAGGTACTTTTCAATGCAGAATCTCTCTCAACAAAGAGTGTTGAATTTGAAAAAGGAAGGAAGTCTTCATTTAGAATTATATCAGAAGAGATTATAAGATGAGCTAATACAAATTCCTAAGCTATGAATTTGCTTCAGTGGTTTGTTGAATAAGACAAGATTTAAGCATATAAGTTGCATCATCGATTTGGTTCACACACTTCTGTTTATGCTAAGTATAAACAGGGAGTCCCAAAGAAGCCTAATTCTGGAAAATACAGAATTAATGAGTACTTCTGGTAGTAGCCCTGGAGGCTAGCAATGTAATTTTGATCTTGCCTTTGATTTGCTAAATTTTTTAAATGTAGTTTTCATCCTGGTTCATGTTGGTGTCAGTGCATGTGAGAACTAAATTAGCATTTGTTCATCCAATGTTGCTTCCACCAGATGGAACTGGTGATGTTCAGCCTGTCCTGGGGATATAGCTGTCACAGAAACCGTAAAGAGCCATCAGTTGGTGATGGCTTTTGGTTATTACTGACGTGGATCAGATTTGATCTGTGAATTGAAGTCTTATATTTTGTGTCATTAATTTGTAATAAGTTGCTTTTTGTTTTGTTTTTTTGGGGTTTTTTTTTGTTTGGTTGGTTTTTTTTAAACCATATATTAAACTAAGTTGTATAATTTATGCAAAATTTTCTATGCATGTATTACCCTTCGGTAAAAAGCTGGAGTACTAGAGTGAATTAATCACAGATCCAGTCCCATAGCTTCAGGAAAGTCAGCAGCTCACCATATCTTCCCTTTAGAATGAGAGAATAGTTGAGATTTAACATACTGTCTTTCACAAGCATAGATGTTATTGTACAGTGGACTGAGATGCCACAAAAAAATAGCTGAAGACTGCATTAGTGTCTTAGCATGTGTTTCTCAATGTTTTCTGTTAACAAGCAATGGCTTGCGATCTGTTGTGAAGCCACTGATGGATTATCTATCCCTCCCCCACCCCTCTAATGAGTAAAAGCTCTTGAATTTATATTACAAGACAGTTTCCTTAAAATTCTGCACCAGCAGATTATCTCTGAAGTCAACTTTCCTTACCGTTTTTCTGAGTTTATGTGTCTGAGAAGAATTCTTTCTTTATCAAAGGTCTTTTACCCCTGAGACAAAATGTTGCTGGCTGATGAAAGTGTTACAGAGCCTTGTTACATTCAGCAGCTTAAAAGCCAATGAAAACTAATTTTTGTCTTGTTCCACTCTTTTTTCCTTTCCTCCAGAGGTCTTTGCTATTGGCAGGGTAAGATATTAAATGCTTCTTTAATCTGAATCAGAAGACTTTTCATACAAGGTTTAATATTTTCTTTTTAAATAGCCTGTTATCAATTGAAGAAAGGCTGAAGACTAGAGAGGCTTCATTTATCTTACCAATGACAAGAACGGAGTAAAAAGTAGCAATTTCAATGTACTATTGATGAGTGTTGCAGCTTCCTGTGATTAAATGCTGCATCACATGTGGGTAGCAGTAGCGGACACTATTCTTTGAAAACTATGGCCATATATAGTACTTTAATAGAACTGTAAACACATGGGTGATAAATACAAGCTAAGATTTATTAGAATTAAGATTTCAAGTGAAAGAACAGTCAGACTAAAAGCAAGGGGACCCTTACATCTTCTTTGAGAAGAAACCAATAGTTCTTGGACTTGTGTTATTTCATGATCCTGGGAGATCCAGGATCATCAAGTTTAAACAGTGAGGTTGGAAAATTTTTAAGTGGTTTGCTGAGCAGCAGTTTGGGAAAATACCTCATTGTACGTATCTCCCTCTTTCATTCAAAACAATTCATAGTGAGGCAGGACATTGCAAGTCAAGGATTACTTCCTTTTTTTTTCAGGCCATACATTGCAGTGAACCACTGCATGGCAAGAGCCTGGAGCACCTTAGGAGCTGCTATGGTGACTACACATCAATGTCAGCTTTCTAACTTTATGATTTGAACTAATTTCTCACACTTCCTTACCTTCACTCCTACCTTATGAAAACAGATGTATTTCTGTGACCTGCTTTGGCAGACAGGTAACTGTTCTTTGTTTTTTATCATGTGTCTTGCTGTTCTTACCAAAGCTGAAATCTGAATATTGCTGCAGAGCAACTGAAGACTGATAAGCTGGTACAACAAACTAATGCTGTCACAAAATTAAACTATTCTTATTGAAAAATACCAGTTCTTTGTCTCTATTACTTGTATCCTGACAGATATAACTACAGAACTCATTGTTTTCCCAAAGCAATCAGGTGTATTTCAGTTACGGCCAAGAAGCTTTTATTTGACCAAGTGTCTTCAAAAAAAAAAAAAAAAAAAAGTTAAAAAAAAAAGTATTTTTTGAAAACTTAAATGGAGAAGGTGTCCTGAAATGAATTAACGCTTCTTATTTTTCACTAATATTTAGGCACTCTCTGTCACTGCACAAGTTTCTTCTTTCTACTTTTCAAAAACACCCTATCCCTCTCAAATAAGGTGTAAATTGTCCTCCTTACCTTATTTAGTCTTGTCTGTGTTCATGTCAATACACCTCTTTATCTTGTGTATTCTTGTAATAAAATGTGTCATTTATGTTCTATTGATGTTCCACTCAGAATTAAACTATGCATCTTTTAGCCTTTAGTGATCGCAAGCTTAGCTGTCAAGTGACCATGCTAATCAATAATATGAGAGTCAGATTCACTGTCTACCTCTTGCTGTATTATGGCCCAAAGCAAAAAAACCCAGGTGAAATGCACTCATCAATTTGGAGCCGTATTTAAATAATGTCTGGGATCTTACTCATTTGTGGAGGGGCCTTTTAAGTCATTCTGTGTTCATTAATGTAGCTTTTGTGTGCTAATTTTAGGCACTAGCTACATGGTTGAGGTTAGAGGAATTTCACTTTCGGCTTCTATGGCAGTGTGTACTGTTTTCCCAAGTACTTCATATTGTAGTTACTATCAGTAGAAGTGAACCAATTTGAACAAAAAAGACAGAGCATTAACGTACAGCTGATGGTGGCTTGAGTGTTTGCTGTGTGCTGCTGACAAACTGCTGATGCTTTGAATGTGCATTGTCTACTTCTGTTAAAATCAGTCAGGCACAGTATAGTGGTGAGAATGCCAGAGGTCATCAGCGCTAGGTCAAGCCTGAGTGTTTTGTTTCCTTAATTGCAACAGAGGTCATTTTGGCAACAGCTCTGTAGCAGATAGGGCATGACAGGCCTCTGTTAACTGTGGCCTCCTGACTGCAGATTTTCCAGCTCTCCAAAAGCTTGGGTCTTGAGGATAGCATTATTTTCCTTTTGATCAAATCTGCTCATGGTGTTTGGGTTTGCAGGCTTATTCTTATTGTGTTTTGTTTCAGGGCAATATAAACCATCTTTTATAATGCTTAGTTATTTAAATGATATACATTGGTTTATATGCAAGTGCCTGCATCACTGAAAAAACATGATCAAGCAAAATAATGCTTATTATTCCTACTTTTGGTGATATAAAAAGTTTCTAGAACTGAAGCATTGATATAATTTAATCTGAAATGAAATGGGATTGTGACAAGAAGGCAAGTTACATTTCTGAACATCACTTATTCAGGTGCTCTAGCTGTAAATGATCTGTGCCATATTTCACCAGTGAAGAACCTTCATGTACAAAAGCATACTAAATATAGGTGCATAAACAAAAGAAAGCACACCCATGAGCTGTCTTGTCTCACTGATCTTAATTACTTACAGGTAGCAATGTAAAGATGAGCAAACCAGGGTCCCCCATGAGTTTGTGCAAATCCAAATGTCTATGCATTCTTGGAACAATTTCTTAAGCTTATTTTGGCTAGCTCCGTAGGATAATCCTATTCTTTAGTTAATAAGTCACTGAAAGCTAATTCAATCAATTCAGTTAATGTTAGGAATAAACTTAATTTTGTTTAACAGATTCCCAAATACAGGCAATGAAGGTTTAAATAACCCTGAATATTTCTTAGAAAAATGTTGAAAGCTGCAAGAATTTTTTTGCATGTTGGTAAAGATAAAACCTTGCCATGAGACTGCCCTTCTGAAGAGCTAAACTATAACTAAAAAGCCAGTTTATGGTAAGCTTCCCATAACACTGAAAAGCAAGCTAAAAAGGAAGAAAAACAAACCAAACCCTGCCCTCCCATCATGTCACAAGGGTGTATGGCATTGCTGTGTTATGTGGGATTTATGATTGCACCAGTTCTCTTCAGATGTGGAAAAAAAGGTGAATAAGATTGTCTGTATGATGGCTTTGGACGTGACCCTGCAGCTGTGTTAGAGCTGTTGGAAGATACTGCATTGCTGTTCCACACAAGCAGCTGGGAAATATCAAATGAGAAAGAGCTCGAAATGCCTGTCCCATCAACCTTGTGTGGATGTTATATTGGGAAATATCTTGAAGATACTGGATTTTGGCATTAAAAGCAACAAAAGGTTTGCTACGTTTGTTACATTACAGTGTCCTAAAAATCCAGGTGTTCAGCAGACCAGGGTATGACATGAGAACAGTAGCGAGCCAATTGAATCCATTTTCAAAGGATAAGAAATGGACTCTGACTAAGTTAGAAATAATGGAATGACACATGCAGGTTCAAAACAGTATAGTGAACTATATGTGGATATATTTCAGACAAAGATATGGTCACAAGCTTCACTTTCATTATTAAATTTATACACTAACACCTGACAAAATGGACAGTTCAGTGATACAGTATGTGGTATAGCTTATATTTCCTTTTAGGGCATGTAAGGACGCAGGTGTCTTCTCTGTTTTCCAGCAATATTGATGTTTGGTAATGTAACAGACAATTCCTGACTTGTATGTAAGAAGAAGGGAGGAAACAAATGTGAATTAAGATGTTAACTTTTTCAAAACTCACAAAGGCTCAGTAGAAATTCAGGCCTGCTCTTATTTTAGCTGATCTGATTAACCTATTTATAATAATAATAGTAATAATAATAATAATAATGACTTATTATGTGGCTCCTTTGAAGTTCCTTGACGGATGTCTGATCCTAAAAACAATGCCAAGTTCTGTGTACTTAAGCCTGTCTACTGTGGGCTTTTGTACTCATTATAACCAGTTCCCTGGAGCTATTCAATGCTCTGGAGCCCCCACACTTCCCCCCATGAGCGTCTTTCAGTCTGTGACAACTCCTTTATGGTATAGCTTCCTTCCTGAGGAACAGCATTCTTAGGAAGAATAAGGTTTGACTTCCAAAACTGATAGGAGGTTTAGAAGGAAAACAATGTCATCTTCAAGAAGATCTATGTTGACTTGGTGCTTGGGCTTCCTAGCAGAGTCAATCCAAGAGGCATAAGACTGCAGGTGCTTAAGGACAAGTTTGAGTCAGGCTTGATGAGTCTTGCATTATATTTGGGCTAAGTGAGAAATGGAGAAGGAACTGTTTTTTTGCTGCTGTTGCCTCCCCACCATTTTCAACCAATGTAAATAAGTATTTGTTTCTACCAGAGCAGCTGAGACCTCGGAAATGGTCATTCTTCCTTTTCATTTTTTTCTGCCAGCAGTGAAATCTAGCATTCCGTTACAAGGTGAGTTCCCTGTGGAAAGCCAATGAGCAGAAGATTGTACAACCCATGCGGAAGATTGCTGTGTTACTGTCATACTGTAGATGCGGAAGTCCCTCTGTGCATATCATGGACACTTTCCAACCCCAGTGCACCACTGCCTTCCCACTCCACTCACCCTTCATCTATCTTCTGGCTACCACAGACATGCGAGGAATAGGTATCCAGAAATCATGCTGAACAGGTACCTGATTGGGATGATTGATTTCTGGACCCTGAGATAAGCAAACACAGCTTTCCTGAATTTGGTACCTACTTCTTTTCATTGCAAAAATTATACAGATATATCCCTCAGAAATAATTTTCCAAACACAATCAGAGTTTGGGCCATCTCTGAAATTTCTACTGCACATTTTGGTAACACAGTAAGGTGAAGTTTGTAGCCAAAAAAAGCATTGTTTTTGTTTCAAGTAGGACAGATGTAGTAGTCATCCACAATATTGACTCTTTGCGTGTTTTTAAAGGGTTTTGACATTAAAATAAAATTCTTTATCTATACCTATTACAAGATACAGACTATTTTAAGATTAGGTAGTGCCATTTAAGACCTTGTAGAAGGTATTGTTAGTTAAAAAAAAAAATAAAAATAAAGACTTATTAGCTGGAAAGTTTGGAAGAAATGTCCTAAAAAGATTGAGAAAGTTTTTATTCCCTACTTGACTAGACCAGAACTTTCAGGTATACATAAATCTACCTATAAATGTTTTGAGAATAAAGCAGTAAAAAGGTTGTACATCTGGAATGAAAGTTATATCAACAAAGACACAGTCCTGCCAAACTACTTGTGTGAAGTCCTGGCAAGCGTAAGATGTATTAGGAATTCAAGATAAAGCCTCAGATTTCAACAGAACACCAATTACTGTGTATGAGATACGAAGCACTTCTATTGTTTCCCTCTGAAATATATTTGAGCAAGTTTAGTACACATGAAAGATATGACAGCTCTGGAGAATGAAGGTTTCTGTTTGTCTGTATAACAGACAATAAAGCAGGTAACTGAGGAGTAAGTTTCCTCAGCACAGTACTGGAAGGAAACTTCTGCAAGTGGGAGGACAGTAATGTTTTCTGACCTTTACTAAAACTCTGAAGAAGCCATACAGGCACTGTGAGTCCAAATAATCACAATCTCTAAACATATCCCGCATTCAAACCTAGTTACATGTATTCATGGTTGCTCTGCCTAAATTTAAATAAAAGACACTGTAAGCACCCTGAATATCTGTAAATATTCACAGATAACTAAACCAGATATTATTCTCCTTTTTTATATACTTCAGTTTTCATGCTCAATCAGCCTTTGAACTCTCTGTTTGCATTGCTACAGAGATATCCATTAGTGTCAAAACAGTTGTTTTTTTCTAGATGTTTGCAAAAGCAGCCATCTCCATGCCAACTCCAAAAGCACTGAAACTGAAATACAACTACTGGACTGTAACGATGCAACAAAACAACAGGAACTGGGTAATAGTTGTGTTGTCACTAAGAGTCCATGTCATGACTCAAGTCTTTTTGTCTGTTTTGGTAACACAATGGCAGAAAACCAGTTCATTAAGCAAGGCTGTTTTTTGTTGTTTTTTTGGGGCTGTTTTTTTTAATTGTTGTTTTTCTTTCTTTACACCTTTCTGGGTTTTTTTTTTTTTCTTTTTTTTTTTTTTTTTGTGTGTGTGTGTGTTTGTTTTATTTGGTTTTTTTTGTTTGTTTGTTTGTTTTTGTTGTTGTTTGGTTTGGTTTGGTTTTTATTTTCTTCTTTTTTCTGATTTACATCATCAGCAGAAACAAAAGAGACCAGATCATTCTCTGGTCTCAGTTCCATAGCACTTACGCACATGTCTAACTGGGGAAATGAATAGTCAAGTTATTTATATGCAGGTACTGTCTTAGTGCAATCCAGTCTTTCAAATGCAACAATCACTCTTCTTTATGCCTAATTCAAAGTTTTAATAGAGAGTTCCAGCAGCTAGAATGCAAGCTGGTTTTCCCTAGAAACCCTCGGCTAAATTATAAGACACGAACACCACCCTTAGTGTGATTTTGCAAACAAGACTAAGCAAAAATTAATGGCTGTCACTAAAATGCCTGTATGTTTTCAGCAAAATATGCTACAGGGCATATTGACATTTGCCAATTAACAATTAATCACCCTGAAACACCCCAGTCTGGACAGAGAGTAGAAGGATGGCAGCACTCCCACAGTACAGCTATTGGAGAAACCTTTAATTACCCATACCACTCCAAAACATCAGCAATGTGGAAGGAAGGGCTTATCCTGCTCCACTTTCAAATGGGTCCTTTTAGATGACTCACATTTTCCTCCACAACTTTCTTGAAAGAAACCCCAGTTCCCCTTTCATCATCCTATTTTGTGATCAATAGCCTTGTGTTTCATTATATAGGATTTAGGCATCTCTGGACAGTATCGTTATAAATCTTGATGGATGACAGAACACTAAATTATTTTCCGTAAATTTTAAGTGGGTGTATTCTGGCACTGCTGAGGAAACTCTGTAAGCATGTAAAATGAGATGGCAAATGCTAAGCAAAATAATAACTGAAAAAGCAAAGTAATAACTGAAATCAGAGGTCTGATTAAATAATAGACATACTTGGTTTTGTTACTGAATTTTAGTTTCCCAGACCAAAGAAGGGAAGTGAAATATAGATGGATAGAAATATTTATGTTTTTCCAGCATGACAGCATGTTGTCTTGTATCATACCGGATTAGCTACAGTAAATTGCTTTCCTTCCTTTCTAGCATTTAGATTTTGTGATCTGGGGGGTCTTGTGTGGTCCTATGTTTCTCTTTCATTTCTTCCTTTCTTTAAGGAGAACAAACACTATTTTCATTTTAGAGGAACTAATTCTAAATAGCCCTCAAACATGGATCTTTATTATAGACTGTTGTATAAAATTAGACTGATATTCAAGCATTCTGAATACTTAGAGTTCATACTAATTTTTGGTTCCCAGAACTTCTTAAAATTAAGCTCTGAGTATGCTTTAGTGTGATTTTTGACAAGGATTTTTCGGTGTGCAGCATGTGATTTAGATGCACAAGTTTCAAGACCAAGGTGATAAGTGTGTGGCAGTCTACAGAACATATCTTTAAGCACCTAAGTAGTAAATCTGGCTTCAAGACTCATGCCTAAGATTAAGGCTGCACTTGAGTGGAATAAACATGGACTTCATTAGAATAGGGCATGAGAGTCCATTTCACAACAATAAATGTAACTACATCAAACACAAACGTTAAGTCATTTGCTTCAAAATAATGTATTCACAGTGTTCTATGAAATGTTTATGGCACTTCTTGACTTGGGGCCTTAGCTTCTGCTTTCCCACTCACCTGGTAAGTTCTTCTGCTTGGGGCCCACCTTTGTCAAACCCCTTATTTGGAAATGTCATTTGAGCAATGATGTAAGAGGGAGGTGAGAAACTGGCATACAAAGCTGCACATACAGCTAGGCTCCATTGTTCACAAATTATTTTGATAGGAACCACTCTGATAGGGACCGCAGAACTTCTCTCTTTTGGTTAGGGTAAGATCAGTTCATGTGAAAGGGATAAGATCCTAATACCAGACTTGTGACAATATCTTTTATTGTATCCATTATTCTATACAAAGATTTGGGTTTGATTCATAACAAGTTTATAGCTCTTTTAAGCCAATATGACTGTGTGGATTTCAGTGTCTTGGTCTTATTTCAGATACGAGTACTGATCACCAACCCGCTACGCCAGTTTTATGCTAATGAATTGGACCCTAATCCTGAAATGATTTCTGACATCTCTTCATTCTACTGTACCTCACCTGGCAGCTGCATATGTAGCTGCTATGCAGTTTATGCTTTGCAGGTGTCAGTAACTCCATGTCAGAAAACAGAAAGATGCTTGGATGTATTTGGTAATTACTGTGTTACTAACAGGGTAATTGCACACTTATTTCTGTCTACAGATTACATGGTAGTCACACTCAGAATTACCATTAAAGACATCTTCAGTAGTTGCCAGTGAATAATTGCTTTTTAATTACAATATAATTACATGCTTATTACTGTCTGGTAGAATAAAACACTGCTTGATTCTGTATATTTTGTGGCATTGTCACAGCAGCCAGAAGTCCATGGATGTCATTCACATCAACACTGTCTGTGGCAACTCACCAAAATTTTTGGAAGTGTTTTTATCTGAGAAAAGAGGATGACTGTCTCTACAGAGGTTTATCCTGTTAGTAAAGTCCCTCTCAGTTAAGTTTAAGGGTGCCATGGTGTTCAAACATCATTATGACTTCTCTCTTTTAAAGCTGACAGGAGCAGTGTCCATGGATGGACCAAGGATAAAAGTTTGCACAGGGGCTTCTACCAAAAAATTTCCAGCCCAAAGCTCCAAATAACTGCGTGATACTTTCTCATCGACAATGGTGAACTCTCATCTAATGGTTGACTCTAAGCTGCCCTCCCATAGCCTGTTTGGCTATGAATTTGAGAGACAAGGTAGTACAAAGCACCACCTGCCATGAGTTCCAGGGTTTCAGAAGATGTAAGCCAAAGCTTAACATGTTTCTCAGGACTGACAACTCGTAAAACTCAAGGATCTAAAAGTATAGAAAGAGCAGTATTTTATTTACCTAATTATGGAATAATTTTTTTTAAAGTATCATTAATCTTTACTATGTCTTTGTTTATACAGAGTGGAGAACGGCAGAATATTCAAAAGATATATCTGGTTTTGGGGAGGTCCCCCCAGTAAATCCCAGGGAATCCAGCAGAATCAGGCTACACATAGTGCTAGTAGAAAAGCCTATTCCAGATTTCATGGAGAAACAAGGTTTTTCGCTGGCTTGAGATCAGATTCTGCTAAATTTCCGTAACTTTCTCAACAAGGGGTGTTTTTCTCACTGAGCCTGGCCTTGAGGGGCTACGGGCTTTTAGTTACAGGATCACCTTGCCAAGAACCACAAACTTGCTGAGATACTGTCAATCACAATTAAGTAATTTGCTGTAAGATTTTTGAGTCTGGTTTATTGCAAATACAATGGGCAAATTAACTGAGGTCCAATTAATCATCAAGATTTAGATAGCCTGAATTCTGCAGTGTTAATCACAGTTTAAACAAATAGGTAGCATTTTCAACCATTTAAACATGTTGTGCCATTCAATGTGCTTTACAAATGAATGAAATTCTTCCTGTGATTCTGCACAGAAAAACAAAACAAACTGAACAAAATCAGGCACTGGAGAAAATCCCTGTTTTGACTTCTGAGTTGTAAAAAACCTTTCTGTTTGCTATTTTATCATCCTGCCTAGTGGCATTTTCAGGAAGCGCTTATTCACATACATTGCCACTTTCAATAAGCTAAGCCCCATGTAGCCACTCACTCACTACTGTGTGGTGGGATGGGGGAGAGAATCAGAAGGGTAAAAGTGAGAAAACTTCTGGGCTGAAATAAAAACAGTTTAATAGGTAAAACAAAAGCTGCATACACAAGCAAAGAAAACCAAGGAATTCATTCACCACTTCCTGTGGTCACGCAGGTGTTCAGCCATCTCCAGGAAAGCAGGGCTCCATCACACATAATGGTTACTTGGGAAGACAAAGGCAGTCACTACAAATGTCACCCCCTTCCTTCTTTCCCCAGCTTTATATGCTGAGCATGATGCCATATGATATGGAATATCCCTGTGGTCACTGGGGGTCAGCTGTCCTGGCTGTGTCCTCTTCAAACTTCTTGGGCACCCCCAGCCCACTCACTGGAGCAGAAAAGGTCTTGACTCTACTGCTCAGCAGCAGAAAAAACATCCCTGTATTATTAACGCTGCTCCCAGCACAAATCCACATCATAGCCCCTAACAGCTACTGTGAAGAAAATTCTATTCCTAGCAAAACCAGCACAGCAGATAGTGGGGAAAATATTTTTTTATCTCAAGTTTCAACCTGAATGTGATCTCTCATACAGGAAGAAAGTGAATATGATTAAATGTAATAGACATACAAAGGTTTCAGCTAATCATGGGTATTGAAAGAAGAGAAATACTTTCAGTTAACATTCAGTTATGTTTTCATGAAGTCCTTCTCATTGTCTACTCTGCTTACATTTTTGCCCTCAAGGATAGCTTAGATGAAGTTGAAATTCAAAGAGCAGTCAATAGTCATTGTGAACAGAGTCACTAAAACTATTTTCTTTTTCACATGCTCCTTTGATTTGAGTTCATTTAAATCTAACTTGAAGGGTTAGCAGAATAACAGTAGGCTAAAATAATGAATTTCTTTGTTCTTAACTAATAATACATTTTGTTTGACATCAGAATTTTTAAAATTATTTAGCATGTGTGACATATTGGCAGTCTTTATTTTCAGAGACTTCCTTTTTAATCTAAAATATTGCAGTTTATTTTTGAAACTGAACTGCTAGGGTGGAGAACAAACTGCAGACCACTCAGTAGTATTGCAAATAATTCAAAGGGAAATGCAGTGTTTGAAAGCAGTATCTTTTGCTAAAGGGCTTTTTGCTAGTAGACAGAAACATGAGACAGAACTACTGTCTCAGCGTAGCACAATAAAGGCTAGAGCATGTGTGCACTGGGATTTAGAAATAACACACCTTCTACTGAAATATTATATTAAGATTTGAGTGTTTAAATAAACAAGGAACTGCTGGACTCTTGGTATTCTCAGTAGCCAACATCAGATGGATAAAAAAATGCTTTCTTCATGGTCTTTGGGATGCTTAGCATGATTTCACTGAAGTATCTTTATGTTTTCTGTATATTGGGCATTTTCATTACTGAAAACTTCTGGTGTTTCTAGCGTTGGAAGCTTGTTTTTGACCTTTCACTTATGATCCATATAGTACCTAAACCAAGAGAGATCTGTATCATGGTTTATAAAAGCTTGGAAGTGTTAACTGGAAGTTCTGATTCTACTGGTAGAGAGAGAAGCAGAGTCACAGGGGCTTCCTGTTTCAGAGTTAGATCTCCAGTTAGAGGGTACATGCTCAAACACACACGGTTCTTAGAAGAAACTTTTTCACCTTCAAAGCTTTTTGCTGAAGCAGCAATCTTCTGTCAAAAGCATCGAAGCAGAGGAGTGTTATATAGAGGGGAGAGAAGCAGCAGCTGATCTGGAAAAAGGCCCATTTCAACTTGATGCATTCATCCTAAAAAAATCAAGTAAAACTTTCATCCTACATGTTCTTGACTCATGTATGCTCCATTACTGGAATAATTGAACCTTGAGTAGTTCCACTAATCAACTAGAAACATAAAATCAAAATATAGGAGGAAAACAAAGAAGAGGATGGAAAAATCTGGTGAGCTGGGGCAATACTTTCTTCATGGGGCTATGAGGCAAGAAATCTGTGTTTGCAGTTTGCCTCTGCCTTACATTTATGGGATTTGAACAGTTTAAGCTTTCTGTTCTTCAGTACCTGAGGACAGCACAGGGATAGAAATTTTTTGTTTCCCTTTTCCACCCTATCTGTTTAGCCTGTCAGATGTCTGGCACATGGGCTCATCACTCAGTGTCTATTTACAGCATTCCAGTTTTGATGGGGATGTCTGGCTGGCACATAATTGATGTCAATAACACAAATCGGAGTGTTTTACATGGATGTTTCCTGTGGGGCCAGGATTTGCAGCAAGCGATTATACATGGCAAACAGAGTGTGCTGCCCTCTCATTCCCTCTTCACACAACCTTTGAGGCCAGTTTCTGCTCCATTTGATGAACTGTCTTAGCATATGGTTAGGAGCCTCCTTTAACTCTACTTTTGACTGAATCTTTTTATGCATCTGAAGATAACTATAGATTCTGGGTTTCCTGAAGTTTTTATGCGTATGGACCTGGTGTTTTACAGATATGCCTCTTTACCTAAGCACAGTATTGCAAGCTTTCTTTTTCCTTGTAAAAGAAATAAAAAAGAGAATAGCATATAGTTAAGCTAGTGTCATGTATAGAGCAGATTTGGGCTTTGCTATTACCATTAATAGAGAGTATTATTGACTTAACAGTGTTTGTGTGCTGTGTCTGTGCATGTTCTGGACAGAAAGGGAGAAAGGATATTCTGAAGAAAGTTAGTGTAAATGGAGTTCTCTGCAAAATACAGATGTATGCTGTTTATACCTGTTTTATGTGTCAGATTCTGTATGGGAAGATCTTGAAAACGTAGCTGGAGATGACGAGCAGCATGAAAAAGAGAAGGGTATGAGTAAAGCTACAATGGCACAAGAGACTGTAGAAGTGTATGAGGAGCAGCTAGTTTGGTAGTCTGTATTGTGTGAGTGGGCAGTAATGGGAGGTGAGAAAATAGTGAAGGAAAACTGGAGGTGAGGATGAGTAGTTTTATTTTTAATTGGATGGGGAATTCAGGAGGAAGGTGCCAGCACGTGGCACCCAGGCAGCCATTTACTTTCAGCATATTTTTCTCACCCTTTTCAAAAAGCTACCTATCTTGAACAAATGTTCAGAATTTGTTTTACAGATGTGTCACAAAGACACACACATCATTTGTCTATAAATTGAAGCTTGTCTATATTTTGTTGTAGCTGTGGATTTGGACACCATAGAGGAAAAAGACACTTTGAATGCACACACTGTACAAAAACATCACAAACAACCAAAGGCTGCCTAACAAGGAGTGTTACATCCTCTTCAGAAAAAAAAGAATAATTTCAGGCTGACAGCATCATTTTAATTTTATTTTAGCATGTGTCTAAAATGTGTTGTGACTAGCCATATGAAAATTTAACATTTATTTTTGAATGGGTGGACGTAGGTAGGCATAAGAAAGAATAAACTCTCAACTAGCAAATAATTTTTATATTAGCCAAAGCAAAAGCTTCACAGCAAATGTATGTAAATCACTAACTTTCAGTGCACCAAGGGGAATGTACTTCATGCTCTAACTTAAATACTAATGAAATCAAGTGAAAATGATAGTCATTAGTCAGCTGTGCCTTGATAACTTTCCCTGTGGACTGATATAAATTCACCATTAGAAATGGATTCTCTCACAGTCCACAGTGAGCATTTAATCCTTCTGTAAAGCAGATTTAAATTTGATGTTTAATATGTGGGTTTTTCATATCAGGTCTCTTATGTTTCTATATTTGCAGCTTGTGTTTAATCTTTTCTAAGTCACTCCAAGTTTTTTATCTGCATTCTCTTGGTTTTATGTGCATATTATTGGTCTACGTGAATCATACAGCCACAGGTATTGATGATAATCAGTAGAAGTGAACTAATTAGCACACAGCTCAAAATAATGATGTCTCTTACAATCCAAATGACCTACTTTGCTTTCAGTTCATAAAAGGAATGTGTTACCCAATAGAAATTTAGGAGCAGCATTTTGAATGGTATTCAAGAAAAAGACAGCTATAAACATTACTCATCTCTTTCCTTAGATGAAAATAATTTTAAACACTTTGCGAGCATTTGATTCTGGCAAATTATTTGAAAATAAGTCAGAAGAGGCTCACAAGTGCGCACACGCACACACACACACATTGACATCATGCAGCTTCTGAAACCTTAGCTGAGGTAATTTGGGAGGAGTGAGACTCTTGTCAGCATTCCTCCGAGTCAAATCCTGCTGCGTGACATCAGGAGTATATGCTACACACTCAGGTTTTGTACTAATGCTAGCTCCTCATTCCCTTACACTTCTGTCAGGTTTGCTCAGGAAATACTATTGAAGCATCAAAGCCTTGATTTGAAAAGAATCTCTACTCAGAGAAAACTCACACTGAAATGAATAGGAACCATAAGAGAATGGAAAATTCATAGCATTTCTTAGCAATATTGTGCTATGTCCAGGATTTCTTGGTTTACTACTATATGTACATAATATTTAGTATTAGCTAACTGCCAGACTGTAGAAGAAACAAAGCACAGTAGTGGTGCCCCATGTGAACTCTGCCCTTTCATGGTTGGAAGGCGAATCTCTAGGATTAATAAGAATTATTGTGGGCTGTGTATTATGTAACATTCTAAACTATAAATCATAATGCTGCATAAAACAAAACCAGTGAATGAGCTCAATGGACTACTGGTTATTTATATGCTTAATAGTCAGTATGTTCCCTGTCTAAGTTTTGGCTCCTACTAGCCAGCTTTCTGATAAAACAACTGGGCATGGTTCAGGGCATAGCTGTATCTTCCCAGTAGGCAGTATGAACAATAGAGCCCAAGATTTGGTTGTCTCCAAACATCTAGAGTAAAGTCCAGTCTCTGAAATGAGCTTTCATGCCTTCATTTTAACCTTAACATGCAAAACCTCAGCCTTCCATTCTACCAAAATGGTCCTTTATTTATTTAACACAGATTTACATTAAATGACTTGTCTCTAGTCAGTCTTTCTACCACACCTCCCCCTCCACCACCATCACAATCCCCCCCTGCCCAAATTCTTAAAAACTTATAAAAACTCCTTTTGGTACTGGATTTGAACCAAACCAAATATATGACTATACAGACTATACTGACTATGCTGGACAGGAATTATTTATCCTGTCCTGCAGGATATTTTATATCCTTTTTCTATATCATAACAAGATAAAATAGTGAACACCACCTTCATACGCAATTCATGAAATCCTTACATTTGAACCTTACCAGCATGGGAAAAACAGGCACTTATTGTGTAAATCTATTGATTTAGACATTTTGGACTGAATTTTGAAAAAGTTTGGCTTTAACTTAGCAGACTTTGTTTGCTAAGGTGTAAACTTTCAACCTGTTGCTATTGCTATTAAAAATATTAGTTCAGAGTAGTACACAATTTGCATGTAAAATCCCATTTGAAAGCACTAAAGAGAAAGAGAATGCAATTTAGATCAGCCAGAGCTTTCAACACTGTCCTAATATACACAAGACTGGAAAAGAAGCTGTGGGCTCGACACACAACTCCACCTTCTTGTCCCGACATGTGTCATTGCTGTCATGCTGTGCGGTCTGTCATCTCACTTCCCCAGGGCTCCACCTCCATGGTGTTTGTTTCCCACTCGTATCTTTCACAGTGGTCTGGCCTCTGCCCTGAGGAGCACTGTTAGGTGGGAAAGCGTGGGGTAAGGGAGAGCACTGAGTGCTTTCAAAAACATGATGAATGTGCCACTTATGTTCAGTTTACAATTAAATGATGTTGAGGCTAAGTATGCCATTTTATGACATATTTTGTTTTCACAGTTGCTGAGCAGGGAGTGAAGTGAAATTATTAACCTGCCCTCTAAATCCAAAACAAATCTAAAAAAACAAACCTAAACTTTTGTGTGTGTGTGTGTGTCTAACTGCCCTTCCTAACAAATCTAGAGCTGCTGTCTAATAAGTTATGATGGCCTGATATTAGTTTGTTTTCTGGATGAGTGTGTTGGTCTAATTCCAGAGGCATCTGCCTGCAAATATACACAGAAAAGAGTGTATTAAGCTTAGCCACTGCTTAGCAAATACTTGAGGGAGGAATCGTTAGGTCAGATTCTGGTTCAGCATTGCGAATGTACTTCACTTAAAGGACTAGTTTGACTGCTAAGGCTTGAGGCCCAGAAGCAAAGCATAAGAAGTAAAGACAACTATGCAGTAAGGAGTGCTAATGACAGCTCTTTCCTCAGAAGATGCTATCAGGATTTCAAAGAGCCCAGTCCTTGTTGTGAGTATGTGAAGAACTTAGTTTAGGGAACCTGATGAGAAAGCTTTTTGTAAAAAGTGAGTATGATGAGAAAAGCTTTTTGTAAAAAGTGAGTATGTAAACTATTGATCTTTTAAAACAAAATAAGGCACTGACAAAGTAGTGACTTTGTTGTTACTAGTGACATAAACATATTTTATTTTTTTAGATGAAAGAAATACATGTTCTTGAACTCATTTTAACCTATAGATAACTGCAGCTCTTGGTACTTGGTATTTTGGTTCAGGGTTCTTAAAGTGTGATCATTTTAAAGAGTATAGAATAATAACTTTGGTGTTATATGTATATTTATCAATAGTATCAATCATAATATATTATGTTTTAACAAATAAGACTTCAGGTTTGATGCAATTACTTTTCTTGGTGTATTTCATAGTTTCTTAAGGGAAGTCTGATGGTCAAGAATTCCAGTAAAAAGGAGATGTAAACGGAAATGGAGTCAAGGCCAATTTTTCAAGGCCAACTGTAAGACCTGTAGTAAACAGTCCCTCTTCTTAATATCTAGATATCACTACAGAAACAGTGATATCTAAGATGTTAGACCTCAGTCTCAGCTACTTTTGACAGCATCTCCCTCTTGCAGAGCTGTAGTGCCCAGCATGATTCCTGAGTGGAGTGTTGGTCTTTCTATCCTCACATACCTCACATGAACTGGAGTAGCAGCAGCAGGGTGTAACATGAAGCTACAGGAACCATATGGGCACCTAGACACAAGTGCTGAAACTAAAGTTTGAGGAGATGCTTATGGCCTCTAGAAGATCTTTTACAATAAATTTGAGTTGACAAGGTACAAGGTCAATGTCTTTGGCTTTTTTCATGGAAAAAACAGGCTCTTGTGCCTGGACTCGATAAAAAGGTGGAAACAACCTGATGGTTAAAATTCTCAGGAATCATCTGCAAAATGCTCTCTCTCTTTGCTCTTCTTCATCCCCTCAGGCCCTGTACACAATCTGAAATCAGAATTTACTGTCATTCTGTTGATGATTCAAGAGGCAGTGACCTTCTTTCCCAGAAAAATAATGAGTCATCAGCAGAAAGCACAGTAAAAAGTGGTCTTTGAGTGACCCTTTTTCCACATCTAGCTATTTATCTAAGGACTGTGAAATACATCATGAGCATTAATGCTTATATACTAACTGGCAGAAGGTGTGTTGATACTTCTAATCCAGACCAGATTCCTGTTACCTTCAGTGGGATCAACTCTGCTTTAGCCCTACAACCTTTTGGTGTGTTTATTTAGCTGATGAAGGCACACTTATTTTAGCAATATTTAGCAACATGCTCAAGGTCCTGCAAAAGCACTGTGGCAAATCCAGTAATGAATGCAGAAATTTTAACTCCCACACCTGTGCTTCAAATATGTTTTCTTGGTATGCTCCGTGGATGTTACTCAGACAACCCATAAGAAGCAGATGTTTTTGTTGGAACTGCCACTTTTCTGGCAATATCATCATTTCAATGCAATGGTTATTTGAATAGCATAAATGAGCAGGAGCCGTATGACCTCCCTGTGCTTTTGTTACATTTGTTTGAATTTACTTTCTGAATTTTAGCTTCAAATTGTATTTTAAAGGCAGCTTGTGCACCATTCATAGTAGCACAGCAGCTGCTAATTCTGACTGCCCTGCTTCTCTTTTTCTCTTCCCTTTAAAAAGTTATTCACTAGCTTTCATCAGTGCAGATGAGGTCTGGAAAAGATTTGTGAGCCTCACTCATTAGACATATTTTACTTAAATGCGGGTGCAGCTTGTCATGGTGCCAAGCCAGGCAATGCATATAAGTGAACAGCACAGCCAGCAGTGATGAGAGATGGGAGCTGGGGTTTGCTCACTGTTCTGCCTGTCCTCACAGTGCCACATGCTTCGGTGATTAACCTGCATTACTCACACAAGGCTAGACACATGGAGAAGGCTCTACGGTAGGTAGGATTCAAACATATAAATCCTAAAGCTTTAACTTGAATTATCCACAGCTAACCTTAAAACAGAAAACATTTACTTAGGCATACAGCTCAGGATCACAATGTTTGCTATGCTTTGAGGGTCAAAAGTGTTCTCTTTCCTTGTGCAGTGATGTAGTTTGATACAATAATGAAATGGTGTGTGTTGGTGGTTATGTGTGTCTGTATATATATCTTTATACAAACATCTGTATACATATTCTGTATTATATGTGTGTGTGTCTGTGTACGGACAATATATGAACTTACACATGAAGTGTGTGTGTATGCAATCTATGCAAAGTTCATCAGATTTCTCTGAAGCTCTGTGAAATACATGTCTTTTTTTCTTAACTAAGCTGAAGGATAGAAAAAGAGAAGACCAGTATGATACCTTTTTTCTCCAGCATGTTTGTGATTGATAGAATAACACAATGTGAATGCTGCTACCGGTTGACAAAAAATTTTTACACCTCTGGTTTGTACCATCTGACATTCAATAGTGTATATCTGTTCACTCTCCCTTTAACCTGCTTCATCTCTTTGCTTCCCTGTTATTCCAGTATGTGCAACTTATTTGGTGCACTAGAAAAGGGACCTGTCTAATGACCTTACTAGTGTTAATAAAATATAAATGTTTAATAGAAAAAAGAATAGGTGTATAAGATATTTTAAAGGTTTTGGAAGAATAAATATGTCCCTTACTAGGTATTTGTCCCTTTGGCAGCCCTCTAAGATATCTTTATTTTTCTTTCCTAATTTGTTTTTTTAATGTTCATAACTTTAGACCTCATTTGCATCGCAAAGACTGAAATAGTATTAAGGAAAGATATCGCATAGCTTTATTACTAGATCAAGTAAACTTAAAATTTGATTAATTGCATCTCTTTTTACATTAGATATGCTTTAAAATTCTATTCAAAGTATAATGTCATCATTAAGGCTCTTTCAGCATGGCAGAACTGACAATAGTTAGCTCCAGTATGTAATTAGGACATATAAAAATCTTCACTATAAACAGAATTTTAATACCTACAACATCATCAGAGGAGAGATTTTATTTTATGGACTGCTTTCATCCTATTTTGAACATCTACCATGAGCTGTTGTCTTTGCTAATGTGTAATGAAACAATGACAAGATCAAGTCTACTAGCACCCAAATTGTTTCATGTCAGGTGTGGTTGTGGGCTTTTTTCCCCAGCAGCACATGATTCTTCAGTGCTAAGGCAATGCTGCAGTAGTTCTGATATGATATGATATGTAAGATTTAATAGTTTAAACAATATTCAACTCTTATTTAACCACTCTCTGTGATTTACTTTCCATTACTGATTTATTTCTTTTCACCAGATGTGAAGATAATAATAAAGCTAACTTTTGTTTTGAACAGATAGGTAACAGAAGGGTATTCTATATCTTTCTGTCCATATGGATTTATCTAGCATTAATTTTCATTTGCAATCCTGATTGGAAAAGGTGCATGCAGAAATCTCATCCTTACATTGCTCAGTATTCTTACTGTAGTTCAGAGGTGTCAAATACTCTCAGCTATTAAATTAGCAAGGACGTTTTCACTGAAATTGATTTCTTGAGCCTTTGGAATCCTTGAAATCACTAGAAGTCCTTGTTACTTTTCAGGTACCTTATTAATCTTTATAGGGTTGTATTGACACTGTTGGCTGCAGCTTTGCTGCTGTGCTCTCTCAGATGTGAACAGACCACAGAGGAGCAGGGATCCACTTCTAATTCAGAAGACTCCACATCAGGTCTCTAAATCAAACAGAAAAACCATATTAAAAGCAATCATAATCATGAAGTGTAAATGAGACATAGGGTGCTGAATTATTCCCTGATATAGTGTCTGTGCCAATCTCACTGCTGACTTACCTTTGCTTCTAATAAAGAAGTTCAGAGCTAGGTGAGTGATTCTTATCAAAACTCAACATCAACAAAAAATTAAAAGTGAAAAAGTAAAGAAAAAAAAGGAAGAAAAGGTAAGGAAAAAAAGCTTGGAACAAGGAGTAGGGAGACTGGTAGAGGGAGGGAAGGAGGTGGACTGCAATTGTAAGACCCCATTTGCAGGGAAACAAAGAGCAATCAATGTAATAGCTGTATAAAGCAGTCAAAAAAGGACAAAGACGGCAGTCTGACATCTTTTATTCCTGAGCCCAGGTGGAGCTATAATTGGCAGTCCCAGCTCCGAGATGAATACAGTGTTAAAAAGCCCTCCCCTTGGAAAAGCAGACAAATAAGTGTCTTGGGTTTTTAGAAGAATGGTCAAAGAATATCTCTAGTTTTTTTGGGGCTGGGGGAGGAGCAGGGATGACAAAAAAAAGTCAAAGTGGTCATGGGGGGATAAAATCTTGGCATGTTATGAAATGTGTGGCTGTAATCTGTGAATTCCACAGCTGCTTGAGCTCCCTTTACCTTCCTGCTAACAGCTTTTGCAGAGCTGCAAAAACAGTCAGCTAAAGAGTGCATGACATCCTCACAAAGTGTTGCTGGCCATGTCTGCTAATTCAGGTGCCAAATGCTGACCCCTCTGTTCACAGTTAACAGGGATGACAGAAAATCTGGGCAGGATCAGTCCTGATCACTGATATTTAGATTTAACTAAGGCAGAATAGCTGCTTTCCTGCTACACAAGAAAGAAAAGGCATTTTGCCACTGATTATCTTCAGTCACTGCTCAGAATTCCAGATATAATGTCCCTTCCACAAAGAAGTACACACAGCTTTTGTGTTGAAATGTAAAAATATTAAATATAGGCAGACAAGTAAAAATTATTTATGTCCTTTTCAATATAATTTTCTATCAATACTTTTCAGCTCTATGGTTTCCTGGTTTCAACTCTGCAATTTTATTAATTTTTTTTATTAAGTTCATAAGCTACCTCTAAGGTACAGACCCCAGAGTACATAGGTTTGGTAATAAAGAGTGCTTTATCCCTTTTCTGAAAAACAGCAACAGACCTAAAGGAAAATATCTGAAAACGTATAAAAGACAACAGCTAGGGAATAAGAACATCATTTACAGTCTCTCCTAATAAACTAGTTACTTAGGAAATAACTGCATTAAAATTAATCAGACACCTACACTTCAAATTAACCAGCAAAAAATGCTCATTTTCTTTTCAGACACTATATGCAAGCGTGCTTAACTATCATTTACTCAGTGGGGGACATGGATAAGAAAGGCATATAATATGAATGGATTGGTTTACTCTTTTCCTCTGGCCAAGAATAAATCAGGAATAAAGACTTAGTTCTCTGAGATAGTTAGTTTGTAGTCACTGACCTTCTGTTTCACATTTTAATTTGAATCTTGGGTGGAATTTTTTTAAACCTCTGGAAAATTCAGCTAGTATTTGTTGATCTTCCAACAGAAAGCTTGTACATTTATGACCTTAGAAAATCTTTTGAAAGTGTTGCTTTACACATGTGTATGTGTGTGTGTGTCTGTGTGTGTACATGTACAGCACACCTTAAAACTTTATATAATGATCATATTGGGTTTCTTCCAGTATTCTCTTGCCAGTAGTGGCCATCAGCAAATGTTTAGAGTAAGTGCAGCATGTATGTGATGCTTGCATCTAATATTTTCCTCACATAAAGCATTTTCAGCTGAGAGAATTTACTGGGCTGGATGTGGTTCCTGTATGCTTAATAGTACATGCTGTGTTTATCATTCAAGTATTTGTACAGTGTATTGCTGAACACATGTAAACTGTTAAAAATTGCAAAGCTCCTTCCAAAGGAACTAGCACTTTTGGAATTAAACTCATCAGTTAAATCCTGCTAGGATTTAGGTTTTAAGGTCATGCAAAGTTGTTCTTAAGAAGCTGGTCACTCTTAGAAAACAGACCTTCCATTAAGTCCTAGTGTCACAGCCAGTTGACAGGGGAAAGACTGTGACCACACAGTTAATATTAAACATCCCTCTACCATTCTCTTCCACTGACACCAACAAGCACCAGATATCCAGCATCCATATAGCAATCTGTTTTGTCCTTCAACACAGGGTCACATCACCTGTGTTGCCTACTGGGAAGAGTTCTTGTCCCAGGTAATTTTCAAAATATACTTGAAAATTGTTAGAAACTGTTAATGCAGAATCATGCAAGTTGGCTGAGTCAAAAACATGCCAGAAGTGTTTCTAGAAGCTTAATATTACAGAAGAATGAGTTCCAGTGTTCAGGAACATGTCTAGGTGCCTTTATAACCATGGTTGCAGCCTTAGAAAAGCAGGAGCTGGTAAGATACTGTGCTGTACTTCTGACTGTGCTGTGACCTTATTTTATATAGCAGAATAGGTGTAGGCTAAGTCATTCTTCATTTAGCTTCCATGTATGTGGGCTCTTCACAGATCAGTCTACAAAAGTAACAACATCTAGGAACAGCTGTTTTCTCTGGCTGAGCCTCTCCTGAGTGCAGCAGTAGATGGGGTGTCAGCATGCCTTCATTCTGCTCCCATTTCTGGTTTTGATCAATTCGTATATATGTATCCAGGTGTAAAAAATAGGTTGTTAAACGTAAGTATCTAATCAAATGCATAAAACACGTGTCAATCTTCTGATCTTCTAAATGACATTGCTTGCAAAAACAAGAACAGGGAAAGAACAGTAGGAGTTGATACACATGGAGATGTTGGTAAGTAGCCTAAACATTGCACGGGGATAGACCACAGCCCTTGTGTTCACCTCAGATATGCATAGCCTGATTTGAAGGGTCAGCTCAATGAATTCAATGAGACAAATCTGTTTTAAATTCCAGGGCATTTTACTATAGGTTAGTTGATTTTTTTACTGACTGACTTTGCTACTGGGTCTTTTAAGATTGCTAGGCCTGAATGTCAGCCTGCACTTGTTTGCTTAATGTCATCCATCAATTATAAAATGGCATCTCTCATTGTAATCAATGTACCCAGGTTGATGAAACATACACCATAAACAAAAATTATACTGAAAATTAAGGAGAGTTTTCAAGTGAGTATATACATGGATAGTGATTTAAGACTGTCACTGTCACTCATTTTCAATTCTACCTAGCTCTTTAGGCTACTTTTTGCAACCCATTTATCCAGACTTTTCCCCAGCCTCTTTTCCAACCCTACAAGTATAAAATAGGATAATGATGTTGAAGTATATAAATATGTATTAGCTTTATACATGTAATGAACTGAGATGTACAGGAAAACCACCTACATGCACTCATGATTAGATGCATTCTGATACACATGCAAAGCCTTGTGATTGTTGATAGTCTTTCTCACGAATTTTTAACTTTTCATATAATGCATATACATATGATTTCTAAGTGTATGTAAATTATTATCATATTTTTATTCATGGAATGTATCTGTATGCAAGCATAAAATATTAAGTTTTGTACCAAAAGAGCTTAAAAATCAACTGCTAGAGTGGGATGCTAAAGACAGGACAAATCTAAAGCCTAGGAAAGAAGTTGGAACATTTGTTTACTGATAAATTTTATGGATTTTATTTTTCACTCATCCAGTCCCGTGCTATTTATCACTTGTGTTTACCTGCTGTACTTGCCACACAGACTGCAACTGCCTGAGGCAGGGACTGATTTCTTTGTTATATGTCCGTATACTACATAATACAATCGATCCTTGATTAGGTGCCTAGGCAGTAGCATGGTGTAAATAAATAATAATAACTTCCCAGTGCATGGCCTTTTGTGACTGAATTAAAGACAGAATGGGATGGCAAAATAGCTATATTGCAAATTGAAATCAATAAGGACAGCAGACAAGCCTTGTTGTCCCTGAATGCATCATAAAAGTAACATGCAAGAAATTAACAGTGAAATTTTATTTTGTTCCAGAAGAGCAAATAACTGGCAATGACTTATATTCACTTTATTTCTTTATATAGTTGGGATGACCTTCCATACTTGTTAACCAGAACCCAGCTGGATTTGACGCCAATGTCTTAGAGAATGGCAGGGCTGAGTGGTCTTCATAATCTACTAATCCTGGAGCAGTATACCAGTATAAAAAAGGGCTGTTAATTAATACAAGCAGTAGAAACAATGTATGAATTAGACACATGTCCACTTGGAAAATATTTGGAATAACATACTTATAGAAGTGTATTCCTCTTAGAAGAGTACAGTTGCAAGGCATTTGTGGTCTTGTCTAGTAGTATTCTTTTTTAAAAAAGACTGTATTCTCTCAATTTTATGTCAAAAGAATATGGAACTACTTTGTAGTTGGCAGCTTGAAAGGAAGGCCAGTGGGCAGCAACCTAAGTGTATGGCTGGGCTTTGCACTCTTCCTTGAAGGCCAGCTTATCCAGCAACAACAAGCTGAAAAGAGGAAGAGTAAAAGCTGTGAAAATCTGAGTTCAGTTGTCACACAGTTTCTGCAGCCCCTGTTAGCAAGTGTGCAATAGCTGGGCTTGACTGCTATAGGGAGAGATGTAGGTTCTCAGGTACTCAGGAGTCAGCAGAAATGGGAGATTTAAAGGACTGTAAAGTGGATTTTAGGGCCTAACGAGTTCCCTGTGGTCTGTGTGATGAAGCTGACTGGCCACAATAGTCCCCTGTAGACAAAGCTGTTGCCTCAGAGATCAGCTTATGGAGGTGTATTTTACTGATCTGTTTTGTAGGTCACAGTGGCACTGGTAATTAGGATGAGCTTCCCACCTAAAAGAATTTATTGGAACAATTCTGTTGATCATAAAATTAAGAAAACACTGTAAGGCAGGAAAACCTCTTAGGAATAGAAGGCAATCAAGAATATCATTATATATTAAAATAAATTATGTTGCAAACCTTACTTCTCAAATTCATAACTGCCAGTGTCTTTACAAAGTGTCTCTAGTTAACTAGCTTTATTTCTGTTTTATCTTAATCTTGACTCATCCACTGCTCTGATCCAAGTCACCATTTCAGGAGACAAAGATTTCCTGGAAAAGAAATTCAGAACTGCCCTCATGACAGTGGTGATATCACCATCTTCATGATGACTTGGCTAAGCTTTTGATTGTGTATTGAAAATTAGGGGTACCACAGAACTTTATGGTCATTGTGGGGCTGAGCAACTGCCTGATTTCATTTGTGGGAAATTCCTGGAAGCAAGAAGCTGTGCCAGCCTCTGAGTAATTCCATCCAAGACCAACACTGTCTGGCAATGTTAAACTTGCCTAGTTTGGAGTTTCATGGTGACCTGTCATCACTTTCACTGAAAGGCTTATTAACGCTTTTTGTCTGATCAGACATTTACTTGGTAGAGTTTCCATATGACAGAGACAGGTTTGGGTCGTTCTGACCAAACCATAATTTTTAAATCTGAGAAGTTCACATTAGAAATCAAAATGATATAAAAAAAAAGCAAACAGGTCTGAAAAAGTCTTGAGATGTCTTCATATAATACACATTTACATGCTGATATCAAGGATTGAGTAATTTTTCCTGTTTCCACGTTTTTAAACTTGCATTAATTTTTAGGGCAGAAATTTGGCAAGTTTCCCATGGCCATCTGGGACCACCTTAAATAATATGTATGACTTGCCTGTTTTACCCTGTGACAGCTTTGAATTTGCTCAGTAGAGACTTAGCAGTATATGTGGTGTATCATATGTGGCTTTTCAGCGTGGAGAAACTAAAAGCAAGGCAGCAGGGGAAGTGGGAAGGCTTGCAAATAAGCACTCTAGGATAAATTGTTTTTTCTGGATTACATTGTTGCTTCTGCGGTTTGAAGTTTTGCACACCTCACAAAGTAGTTTATGATTTCATAGTATTAACAAAGGCAGTTGGTGCTCAGAAGCACTGATTTTTCCTATGATGTAAGCTTACTTGTCACTTGGAAAGATGTATGAGCGAAAGTAAAATATTCCTAGGTAAAGAGAACCCTATGCTGTTTAAGCACAGTATGTTCAATTGATGTTTGTGTGCATATATATGTGTGTGTAAGTATGTATATGTGTGTGTATTTATTATGCATTTAAATTGGATTTTCCTCTCTCCCTATTTCAGTTTCTTTATTCACAGTATCTCTGTCTTGGTTGAATTACAGATCCATTTTTATATTTTAGGTAACATTCTGAAAAGTGCCATTGTATGTAAGAAAATAAATGGCATTCATGCTCTAAAGGCAATTTAGGAGTTTTTGAAAGTGGGGTCAAACGTTCCTTGTTATATGGCTGCATAAAAATTTTTACTTTCTATACTTATAACAATTTATTATTAGTATCACAATAACATAGAGGAGGCCTAGTCATAGGAACAAAACTCTATTGTGCTAGGTTTTTAAAGAAACATATACTAAATAGACAGCCTCTGACTCAGAGGATTTAGGAATATTTTTTTTTCCCTTCTGTCTGTCTCTCTGTTTTCTTTCTATTACTTGCTTTTAAGGAGAATGAAAGCAATGTTAAAATTTAAATCTACAATGTTTGAGTGGTTTGGAAGGATATAAAACTATTTCACTTATTCATGATCTTTAGAAAGAGAACAGACCAGTTGCAAAGCTGAACCCTAGAGAAAACCAAAATTACAAAAATATGAATAAGCAAACACTTGATTGAACGAGAAAAAGACTCTCCTGTTCACAGAAAATAAATGTTGACATTAAGAACAGAACATTTAGTAAAAATTAAATAATTAATATAATAACTTCTCCAATGCAAATTAATAACTATTGGATAGTTCAAAAGACCATAGTTTTTGATGTAGTTTTTACTAGTTTTTTCTGTCTTGATTGTGATCATGTATGAAATTAAAGTGATTTGTGAATCTGTAGGAAAGTATGGCTGATTCCAAATCAGTGCTGCTAGCTTCCTTGTTCTCTTGATTTGCTTTCAGTGAAAAAAAACATTTCAGATAAATATCAATACTTTTTCCTGTGAGAACAGAAAGGGAGAGAGTATTACTGTGTGAACACTCTGGTATTCAACAGTCAAATTCATAATCTTCAAATGAAGTTCTACAGGTACTTCCAAATAGAAGAAGAGAAGGATGAGGGAAGACCTTATAACAGTCTTCCAAAACCTAAAGAGGGCCTACAAGAAATCTGGAGAGGGACTTATTTCAAGGTCATATAGTGACAAGAAAAGGGGAAACGGTTTTAAACTATAAAAGAGGAGATTTAGGTTAGACATTACACAAAAACTCTTGACTATGAGGGTGGTGAGACCCTGGAACAGGTTGCCCAGAGAAGCTGTGGCTGCCCCATCCCTGGCAGTGTTCAAGGCCAGGGTGGATGGGACTTTGAGCAACCTGGTCTAGTGAAAGGTGTCCCAGCCTATGGCAGAAGGGTTGAAACTAGGTGGTCTTTAACGTCCCTTTCAATCCTAACCACTCTGTTATTCTATGAAGTATCAGAAGTATCAGATTCTATGAAGTATCACCTGTTGGCTTCACTTAGCCTCTAGAAGCACTTAAAGGACTCTGGCTATTTGAATGGATGTGAGGAAAAAATTCTTTACAATGAGGATGGTAAAATACTGGAACAGGTTGCCCAGAGATGTAGTGGATGCATCTTCCCTGGAGACATTCCAGGCCAGGCTGGATGTGGTTCTGGGCAATCTGATCTAGTTTAAGATGTCCTTGCTCATTGCAGGGGGTTGGACTAGATGACTTTTGAAGGTCCCTTCCAACCCTAAGTATTCTGATTCTATGATTCTATGAATAACTGTGGTCAATATGTTTTGCTTACTGTCCTGGGTTCAGCAGTGAAAGTTATTTTTTTCTCTACTTAGTAGCTGGTGTAGTGCTATGGTTTTGACTTTTGGTCTGGGAACAACGCTGATAACACCGATGTTTTTAGTTGTTGCTAAGTAATATTTACTCTGACCAAGGACTTTTTGAGTCTCATGCTCTGCCAGGGAGGAGGGGAAGCCGGGAGGAAGCAGAGACAGGA